>JAVJIF010008201.1:0-62345 GCA_038442645.1 Agave tequilana
ATTATTGGACCACTTTCGCAGGTCACGCAATTATACTGATCATGTGCAACAAGCCGTTAAACCTCTAGGTTACCCCTAGAGTACGAGTTTTATCTCGTGAAGGTTTTCAGTGGATTACACCCACAAAATCCGTAAAGAAAGAGAAAAAATGTTAGTAATTTGAAATCACATTGAAAGAAAAATATTTGAAGTATTATTGTAAGTTTTAAGTAATCTATAAGTTATAGGAAAACGAATATTCATTCCTAAACTTAGTCTCTATTCAAAAATTTGTTATCAATCAAAGTAAAGAGTCAAATTGTACTCTCATCTAGTCTATTACTTTACCCTAAGTCATAGCACCTTGTGACCGTGAAAAATTTTGACTAAGGGTTCATAACTCTAACTCTTGCCTTATTTATTTGTATATATAATTTTTTGTGGTATTATTCCTTAGTTCTATTAGGCTTTCTAATCTGCCCATGTAACAAGCCTTTAATCGATGACTCCCAAACCAAACGGTCTTAGGGCACCTAGTGAGAAAACACCCCAAGGACTTAAGGACTCGAGCAAACAAGGCCACAAAACTAAGGATTTTATTATATGAACCCCTTTTAGGCGTGAATACTTATGCTTTATTAGGCACAAATACCCAGCTTAATCAGAGGATTTTTATATATATATATTTTCAAACTTATCTAATCATCTTTCGCATAAATACTAAGGCTTACTTAGGCCAAAGCACCTGGCTAATCAATAATCAGATTTTTTTCATCTTTCATAGATATATTTTTTTCTTTTTTCTTTTTTATAAGGCATAAGAATCTTCGTTTTTTGAACCCTAAGTGTGTAAGTGTATGAAGTGTGCATATTTCATTAAGGTAAAGATCAAGACTAAATTACTTTGACAAATTATCTTCCTAACTCTATAAAAATCAAACAAATAATCTTATTTTGACCAAGTATAAGAAATCCTAATTTTGATTTTCCTATTCCTTAAAATTGACTCAATTTCTTACAAAAAATATGTCAAAATATTGTTTCTATTTTCAAATAGTTTTTAAAAGTAAAGAAAATGTAAATTTTTTTTAATAAAAAGAAAAACCTAAGTTATGTTAGAACCCTCCCCCACACCTATCTCATGTATTGTCCTCAATGTTGAATTAATGCATAGATGCATGAAAAAGAAGAAAGCGAAGAAAATATTACCTTAAGGTGGTGGTTCCGGTGGCGATCTGATTGGTCCACGAAATGCGGCCCAATCGACTTTGCATGGAGTTCGGAGGAACCCACCAGAAAATCTCTATAATATAACCCACTAAAATGATGTATACATGAAGGATTTTTATTAAAAATTTGACCCCATCTAATTTTCAAATTCCATAATTGATTTCGGAGTCAATTTTGTCAACCGCCTTGTCCTAAAATGGAGTGTGAAAAGATAGAATTGACTTGGACTTAGAAAGTACGGGAACTAATACCGACTCAGAAAAATGACTTAAATCAAGTAAAGGTTCAGGAGTCGAGATTGGTTCAGGAAGTGGATCTAAATCAAGAAGTTGAAACTCAAGTCCACATTCATTTCCCACAATGGAATGTGACTTAATATTGGTGATTCAAGTTCAAGAATGACAGGTGTGGGAATCAAAACTGACACTAAAATATTACTCAAGTCGGGTAACAAAACAGGAGTCAATATTGATTCCGAAATTTGAACTGGATCACAAAATTGAGAATCAAGGTCACATTTCTCATAGAGTTAAATTTCATAAAAATGAGAATTTGCCAATTTATCAATGGGACTTTCAAAAGTATGAAATTGGTCAAGTTCAATATGATGATCATTAAAGATGGGTGATTCAATTTCATTATGAATTGGCACAGGATCCAATGTTGACTGGGAAAAAGATTGAAATCAGGTGAAGACACTGGAGTCATAATTGAATCAGGAAGTAGAATTGAATCACTAAGTTGAGGTTTATGATCATATTCATTCTCAAGTTCTATTTCAGGAAAGGAATAACTTGCCAAACTGTCAATATCATTTTCAAACTTTAGAGTTTGGGCAAGCAAATGATTGTGCTGAAATGGAACCTTGTTTTCCAAAACAACATGACTCTTCAGCTCTAACAGAATGATTAACGACATCAGAACTGGCCAAACGGTGAGAACATAGAGTTTGAACCATCATATCTATGTCATGATTACGAACGTTTTGAGCCTGAGTCATGGCTTCAAGCATCTTTTTATAGTTGATAGGTTCATCATTTTGTTGCGATTGGTCTTGAAAAGATGAAGTGTCGTTTTGGAATTGGTAGCAAATTGTGAGTCCATCAGATTTTGTGATTATTGTTTGGACTCACGCATACTCATTTTCAAAATTGATGGTTTTCTATTTTGGACTGGTGGAACTGAGTATGAATCTTGGGAATATTATGGATAAGGTGGATAAAGAGGACAAGTTGGTTGAAAATTGGTCTTGGGGAGGTGAATCCCCACTGACTCTGTGAAGAGTTAAAATTATTCTGAAAATTATGGTTATAGATTGGGGGCATAGGTTATATTGATTCAGATAAGACCAATCCGGCACACTATGTTGGTTAAAGTTATGATCTGCCGGGTGGTAATATTCGAAAAAGAGATTGGCGTGTAATATGGATTACTATTAAAATTGAAAAAATTGTTATTATAAGCCATATCACACAATAAAATACAAACAAAGAAAAAAAACAAACAAATAAAAAGAAAAAAAATTCTAAATTAAGTTAGGGTAGACCTATGACCTAGTCGACTCCTAATGGGTTAGACTGTCCACGGGAGGTATAAAACAGACTTTGATCACAAGCTAATCAGCCAGGTCAGGGAAAGATTGGGGGAGGTTATCCGTCAAAGACGTTCCTAATTAAGTAACCACCAACTTTCAGGCTTTCGGCCCTTAATCCCCTTCCTAGACACTAATTTGACATGAGTCAAATTCTAAACACCTTCCCCCTTAGAATAATCTCCTAATTGAGTCTAAGATGTCCCTAGGGCCAACGTCTACTCATTTTTAGTTAGGCTTGGTTAGTGAGTGGGGAGATTGTTTGTGGGTTAAGGGAGAGTAATGACTTTCCCACCTTATCTTGTTTATAGGACAAGCCCTTAGATCAATTTAGTGTAGTGTACAAGAAAGCAACACTTAAGTAATGTAAACAATCCAAAAGTGTTCTTATACTAGATGTTATGCACACGTACCTTTGCTCCAGCACTCTTCAACAGTAAATAGAAAATGTATTAAAATAGAACGTGCCTAAATGCAAAGTCTAAATCATTTTTTAGCATTTACAATCATCATTTTACTGTTGAGGTTAAAAATATATATACACTGAGTCAAATAAGGAGATAAATGCTACAGATATTTAAGCTACGCAATTCAGCCAACCTGCAGAAAATATAGGTTAGTAGTTCACTCAGTTTGCCACATGACTGTAGCAAATCTGAGGGCTTCTTAGCTCTGCTATCTTGAGCAGAGTCCAAGGCCACTTATGTGTCCACTGCAGCAAGAATTTCTTATTGTTAAATCTGTACAAAAAAATAAAGAAGAAAGTTTACCAAAAATGTAAACTTTTAAAGAGAATTGCTTACCGTCCCTCCCCGGCAACGGCGCCAAAATTTGATTGAGATTCTACCTGCACACAAATACAGAATTTCAGATTTTAAGATTAAAGAGTTCAAGTTACTCAATTCTACCGCAATAACAAGTGGCTAAAGGGTCGTTATCCATAAGGAAGGACTAGCGATGGAAGCTTTTTAGTAAGTTTTCTTTTAAGATACAAAGGATGGTTAAAATACTTCTTTAGTTTCTTCAAAAGAAAAAAAATAAATTACAATGAAGTTAGGCAGAAAGTGAGAGATTAGGAAGATGGAGAAACCAGAATTGGATGTACAAAGAAATGGAAAAGGAGTGATAAAAGAAGTGGGTGTTGTTGGTGCTGGTGATCTAAACTAAAGAAATAAAAGAAAAAAAGAAAAGATTAAAGAAATACTTACCTCCTTTGGTTGTTAACTTACGTAGAACCCTTGCATGTTCTACCTTACTTTGGAGGCGTTCAACGCATAAGCTATAAGATCGAGCTCAGTCCCCATTCGCATTACATCATCAAGACGAACAAGAATGAAATGATACGGAGTCTTGAGGAGGAGAACATCATCATGAAATATCATTGGCACTCACACAAACATGGCTATATTGATGCTTCTATATTCACTTGGATATTCATCAAAACCAAAAGAGGAAAAGTAGAAAGAAGAAGAAGAAAAAAAGTAAAGACGAACATAAAAAAATACCTTTTATTACTTATAGAAACGATGGAAGAAAGGAGGAGGGTACATCGGTGTCCCTCTCAACATAAACCTCTCTCTTAGTTACATGAATCTCAATCTAACCTAAGCTTACATCGAAATTAAAATTACATAAAAGAAAATAAAAACCTACACTACAAAGAATGAAAAACTGGACTAACTTCTATCTCTGCATGGTCGTCCTGTTTACAGTGAAAACCCTGTCTTTTATAGGTAAAAACCCAGAGGGGAGAGACGTGAGAAGATAGGGGAGCAAACGCTCCCCCAACAAATACTAAACGGCCACGGTAACGCGATTTTGGCCGCGTTTTCGCGCCATGGTGTGGCCAGGTGGCCACACCAGGTTAGACCAGCTTCCTCGTTTGAAGATTTTTCCTTATCTCTGCTGGTTTTCCCGTCTCTGCTTCAGGATTTGACAAAACAGCTTTTGATTGTTAGCTTCAACTGCTTGATTTGGGATGATTCATTTCAATCGGTTTTCAACCTCTCTGATTTGTCAAGATCTGCCCTGATTCCCTGATTTCGAATTTATTCTGATTTAATTCAGAATTTGATGGGCTTTTGGGCTCATTTTTCTTCACTCTCTTAAGGAATGAGCCTACAAATAAATTAAATAATAATTAGGAACAAGTAGAGTTTATTTTATAATAAGTATGAGAATATGATAATAAATGTGCAATTTTAGCGACCGGTCACTATACTCACCCAATTTATTCACAAAGGAAATGTTATTAGAAATGTTAAAAATGAGAAATTATGCAGCATAAACCCTAATTTTCTAATCTTATTACACAACTGAGATTCCGGACAATCTTACCACACTCTTGCCTGCTTAAATTGAAGCTCAAAATACATAACGTAAATGCATAGCATCTCTTTCCCTAATATATATTATATATATATATATATATATTATATATATATATATATATATATATATATATATATATATATATATATATAAAGAGAGAGAGAGAGAGATGTACCTCAGCCGCCAGCTGAGAGACTCTCTCAGCTGGCAGCGACGTGGTCAAATCTCAGCAACAAATCTTGGGCGAATCGCTACCATGGTCGCAATTTTTTGTGAGGATTGCGACCAAGTCGCAGTAGTATTTTTTTTTAAGGACTGCTACCATAGTCGTAATGTTTTTTAAGATCTGCGACCATGCACTGAGAATATATGAAATTTTTTAGGACTGCGACCATGTCGAAGCGCCAGCTGAAAAAGTTCTCTCTGCTGGCGGATGAGGTACAGATACCTTATGTGTGTGTAGACACACACACACACTGTAGGGAGAAAGGAGATGAAAGCTTGATGAAGCTTGTGAAATTCAACTTAGATTGTATTTCGTTTCTGAAAAGGAGTCGGATCTAATTGGAGTTTCTTGAATTACTTCTCATTTTAGGATTTGAATTCTTTTTAGGATTTAGATTCCTTTTAGGGTTTGAATTTTTTCTGAGTTGGGGTCAAATCTAATTGGGATTTTTTAAATCCCTGAGACTCTGTGACTATAAATAAGGGCTAGAGCCCTGATTTTTTGTATGTATCCTGAAAATCCCTCTGAAAATCTCTCTCTGAAATTCCTTGAAGAAAGGAACAAGTTGTAATTGATTTGAATCAATAAAATCTCTCTCTCCCTTGCCCCGCGGACGTAGGCACGTTGCCGAACCTCATTAAATACTGTGTTGATTGCTTTTCTCTATTGTTCTCTGTTCTTGTCGTGTTAGGTACATCTCGGCTGCATCAGTCTCCTGTTGGTGGATTCCTCATAGGGTTGTTGTTCAGGGCACACGCGCACAACAAGTGGTATCAGAGCATCCCAGGTTTGTCGTGGATCGTGTGTTGATTCCAAGAGCATCAGTTGCTGTTTGGCGGATATCGTGTGTCGATCTCGAAGCGGCATTGGGACTGTTTGTGGGATCATGTGTCGATCTCAAAACAGCGTGTAAATTGCTCAAGGAATCAATTTGAAGAAGTAGATTGCTTCAGAAACTCTTCGAGGGTTTCATGTGGAGGTAAAGATCCTATCTTTATCTAGTTTGTTTTAATCTAACTTCGTTTGTTTCTGCATTACTTTGAGGAATCAGTTGAGAAGATGGCTGGAGAAGGTACATCATCGGGAAAATTCATGAATCCACATCCGCTGAGGATTGATGCGGTGAAGTTCAATGGCATGAACAACTTCGGTATGTGAAGGTGTGAGGTGATGGATGCGCTGATGGCATCAAACCTCAAAGACACTCTATAGTTAGAGAAGAAGTGCGCATCAACAACTGAAGAAGATTGGGACAAGCTGAACAGAAACGGCGTGTGGCTTGATCAGGTCTTGTTTGATATAAGACATCAAGTATCATATATTATATGAGACATCTGCGAGGTAGCTGTGGGAGATCCTAGAGAAGAAGTATCTGACGAAAAGCATAAAATCGCGATTGCAGTTGAAGAGTAAGCTTTATAGTTTTCAGATGCAAAGAGGATGCTCCACCAATGAACACTTGAATCGCTACATGAAACTTCTTACAGATCTAGTTAATGTGGATGTGCAGATCGATGAAGAGGATAAGGCGGTAATTCTATTGAATTCTCTTCCTAGGGAAGAGTATGAGACCTGTACTCTTACATTAATTAATGGAAGAAAATTCCTTGACTACAGTGAGGTCTCTGCTATCTTGTGAGTTATGAAGTAAGGAGACAGGATAGACTGTCTTCTTCGGGGAACAAACAGCAGAGGCATTGGCAGTAAGAGGTAGGAGTTCCAATAGGAAGGGAAGAGATGATCAGGGAAGATCGAAGTCCAGATCAGGCTTCAGGGATCTGAAGAGGAATCAGTGTACCTTATGCAAGGAGCTAGGGCACTACAAAGTTGATTGCCCGAAGGCCAAAGGAAAGAAGATGGAGTCAAAGATCAAGGCAAATCTTACACAGGCGGATGGATCGGATTCAGACTCATCGTTATTCTCTCTCTGTTGCTATTCCTACTGTTAGTTACGCAGATGATGCTGAGTGGATCTTGGATAATGGAGCCACGTATCATGTGTGCCCGAACATAGCCTGGTTTTCTAGCTTTGAGAAGCTAGATGGATGTTACACGGTCATGGGTGATGATCATCCGTGTAATATAGAAGGGATAGGTACAGTCCCTGTCAAGATGGTTGATGGGATAGTACGAGAACTGAAGGAGGTGAGGTATGTACCTTAACTTAAAAGGAATCTTATCTCTGTTGCGCTTTGGAAGCATTAGGTCTTGTGATATCTATACGAGATGGTGTTCTTAAGATGATCAAAGGTTCAATGGTGCTGATGAAGGGCATCCGCCGGAACAATCTCTACTACTTGAAGGGTAGTATGGTTACAGGTCAGGTGGAGACTTCTAGTACTTCAGATGATGGATGCACAAAGGTCTGGCAGGTAAAGGTCAGACAAGGAGGTGAAAAGTCTTTACAAGCTCCTGCAAAGAAAGGATTATTGGAAAGTGCTACTATCTGCAACTTGGAGGGTGAACACAGCGTTCTGGACAAGAAGAAGGTGAAATTCAGCACCAGTACTCACCGCTCCGAGGTCTTCTTGATTGTGTTCACGTAAGCATTTGGGGACCTGCTAAGACTAGATCGCTTCGAGGTCACAGGTACTTTGTCTCTTTTATTGATAATTTATCTAGGCATTATTGGATATATCCAATGAGACAAAGGTGTGAAGCCCTAGATATGTTGGTGAAGTGGAAAGGAAGAATGGAGAAGCAGACAGGTAGGAAGATCAAGGAGCTATATATTGGTAATGTTGAAAGAGATATGAACCAATTCTACGATTTAGTCAGAACACTGGTATTGGTACTCACTTCACAGAAGGTATACTGGTTGGCTAAGGAAATAAACCGTTCCCTACTGGAGAAGGTTCGGTGCTTGTAGTCTAATGCATGATTAGATAAATCGTTTTGGCTGAGGCGATTGTGTATGCTAGCCATCTCATAAATGGATCGACTGTGATAGGAGGTAAAACTCCATTGAAAATTTGGTCTGAAAAAGCTGCTCAAGATTATGCATTACTGCGGGAATTTGGAATTCCTACCTACGTCAGTGCCAAAGATGGCATAGTGAATCCGTGAGCAAAAGTTTGTGTTTTTGGGTGTCAAGAGAAATATGAAAGGCTACAGGTTATGGGATCCTAAAAACAAGAAGATCGTGTTGAGTTGGCATGTCACGTTTGATGAGACTTCAGTGTTTCAGTCTACCGTCTCTCAGCAGGTGGAGAGGACGGAGACAAGGAAGTATCACAGCGGGTGGAGGTTGATGTTACTCCACATCTCAGTTGGTTCGGTATCAGTGAAGACTTCACCGGATGTGACACGGGTGGAGATCATGTAGCCAGGGTTGATACTGAACAAGTTAAAGACATTGATGAGAATATCGAATTGTTTGCAGCCATTGGAACCAAGATAAAACGGCGCACGTGGGTAAAGAAGCATGAATCTCAAGCTTGTGACCGCGACAAGCTCAAGTTGAAGGCCGTTGTTCTCCATGATGATAGTGAGGAGGTTCATATGACTCAGCCAGATAGGTTCGCTGCTGAAGATTCAAGTACAGGTTCTTGAGCTTGATGGAGCTCATTCAATGCACTGCGGTTAGCTTGATCCCTTGGGCAAGGTACATAGGCAGCCGTAAAGGCGCAGCGATTTAGTGATGCAACCCATATGAAGTTATTTGGCTCTCGAGAAGTCGATTGGAACTTCACGTAGAGGTGGAGAGACTTCACGTAGAGGTAAAGTGTTGTGGCTAGTTGAACTTCACGTAGAGGTGAAGCAATAGGATCTCGATGAAAGTTAATCTTCTGGTGAGAAGAGGATAAGCTTGCATAAGGGGGTGTGCATCCAGTTGTTGAAGCCATTGATGGTGTTCAGTATGCTCTACTCAGACTTGGTTGGACCGTCAGCTGAAGACATGTAGACTGGAGAGAGCCAGTCAACTGGAGAGTCAGTATTGGTACATGATGAGTTCTTCGTGAGGTCATATAGTTGCTAAGTTAGAGACACGTTAGGTGATCGACATGTATGAAAGTTCTTGTCGGTGAAGTGTAGGGAAGGCATGTGTGGTGCATCCCAGTTGATAGCTGAGCTCAAGCCGAGATCGTGTGTTGATTTCGTCCGGGACCGCTCAAATCGAGATTGTGTGTCGATTTCGCCAGGTGATATATTAGAGTTCGTCAGAGTTCAGCTCAGATTTGAAAAATCTTCACTGAGGTGGAGATTGTAGGGAGAGAGGAAATGAAAGCTTGATGAGCTTGTGGAATCCAACTTAGATTTGGACTTCGTTTCTGAAAAGGAGTCGGATCCAATTGGAGTTTCCTAACAGATAAATGCTTCTCCTTTTAGGATTTGGATTCCTTTTAGCATTTGGATTCCTTTTCAAGTTGGTATCAATTGGGTTTCCTAAATCCCGAAGACACGGTGGTATAATAAGGGCTAGAGCCCTTATGTATTGTATCCCTAAAAATCCCTCTGAAAATCTCTCTCTAAAATTCCTTGAAGAAAGAAACAAGTTGTAATTGATTGTTGAATCAATAAAATCTCTCTCTCTCCTTTGCCCCGAGGACATAGGCACGTTGCTGAACCTCATTAAATACTGTGTTAATTGCTTTTCTCTATTATTCTATGTTCTTGTCGTGTTGGGTACATCTCCGGCTGCATCAGTCCTGTTGGCAAATTCCTCAGAGGGTTGTTGCCGAGGGCGCACGCAACAACATACACACACACACACACACACACACACACATATGGTAGAGTTACTAAAAGACTGGGATAACGATACACATTATATGTTCTTCCTGATCAATCATAAATACAGTGCTGATGATGCTGGATTTCATTGGAACCTGTTGGTTTTTGATTGCTAGACACAAGAATGGATTTTTTTTGTAACTTTTTGGTTTATGTGGATAAATCAAGCGGCATCTTAAAATTGTACCAGTCTGACTCTAAACAATGGTAAGTCAAACTTAAACATATATTTTCCTTTATTTTTGTGGTGAGCTTTGTGTTATTTGTAGTTGTGCTTATTAGAAACCAAAGGATCCTTTGTAGACATATTCTGTGCATCTTATGGTATAATCATGTTACATATATTCCAGAATATTATACACTGCAGAGGTGGAGGTTGGATGCTCGCTGCAAGAATGTTGGAATTGAACATGATATGAAATAGTGTCCAAAACAACGTATGCAAGAAACTACAAGACTGTGGAAACTTTGATCCAAAATTAATGCATTCTCAAAATGATATCTTATTCGGATATCTATCTTTTCAAGTTGGATGGTATGTTGGAAGGCTTTGCTTTAGAAATCAGTAATGACTTCAAATCCAAGACATTGAATGATCAATCATCGGAGACTAAAATTAATGTTAGGCTTATTGCCTCAGTTGTTGTATTGAGAGACAGTGAAGAAATAACAATACACGACTCTCTTGGTTTTGTGCCCAAAAGTGCATTCAGGATAAAATCTAAATTTAAAATTTTCTATCACAGAAGGAGTGAAGCGGCGTAAATGTAAAAACTATCAACAATGGTCATTGCAGAACTGGTTGTCTATTATTAGTATGATATTTTTCTCTTATATCATATGCATTTTTATTTGCTGCTTCAAATATTTATTATTTTTTGTTTATTTTTTCCTATACATGTTTTTATTATCACATGAATTGATTTTTTTTTTATTTGTAGAGGAGATATTATCAGACTATAGCAATCGAGAAGAAAAAAAAGTTGATTATGTATTGTCGTGTGTGAATGCAACCAAAGTCGTAGTATAAATGTAGAAAGGATATCACTGAACTGTGACTAGAGTCCTAATTCAATTAATATTTTATATATTGTTGACACTTAAAAAAGACAAGATTCTTATTGGTCCGAACAATGTCTAAACTTGTTGACATTTACAAAAGACAAGTGACAGACGAGCTGAAGACCAGTTTTCACCCATCTCGAGGGACAAGGAAGCAACTTGGACTCCACTGATCCAGCAAGCAGACAGTGAACCCGGATTGTTTCTAAACAGACCTCAGCAGGTCTAAGGTGCTAACACTTAGCATCGCATGAGCCCAAAGGGATAGCCTCGCTTGAGAGGCTAATATCACCCAACTTCGCCTTGAAGCCATTCGAAGCCTCGCCAAGAAGCTAACTCGCAAACTTCGCCACAGAGGACTTCCAGCTCCGCCAAAGGGTTTCTTTCGGACTTCGCCAGAAGCTGCTTCTAAGCTCCGCTACGAGCTCAATGCGGACAGCTCCGCTATTGGTCTGCTATGGTCAACCTTTGACCAATCAAATCTCCGGATGAGATCGGATCCAATCAGATCAAATCCAATTAAGATCAAATCAGAGATCAAATTTGGCAGTTGATTGCCACAATCTCTTGACTCTTCTAAAACGAGTAAGAAGATCAGGGGAAATCCTCCAACGATATGGAAAGGATCAAAACAGATCGAGAAGGTCCACCGACCTGCCAATTCTAGCTTCGCAGAAGCTGATCTTAGCCTCGCAGCAAGGCTACTTTTCAGATTTAAACAGATTTGATTCAATCTGTTTCATATTTTCAAGGGACGATTATACCCTTGCTCTCCCTATAAATAACCCGCCAGGGGTACAAGGAGAGGATATAGATCGATCGATCGAAGACAAAAAGAGGACTCCACAAGCAGAGGCTTCTTCACAAAGCACCGTGCGCTCTCGAATTCAGAGACCTTTTAGAGAATTGCTTTCTCTAGCCAGGGTGTTGATACCCTAACATCGTCCTTCTTCTCAAGGAATCTCCGGAACCAGGCGAGAAGGAATTCCTTATTGAAGGCGATTTTGAGAAGCAGCAAGAGGGTTCTACCAACCTTCTGTTCTCTGATTCCCCGAACCAGGCGAGAAGGGAATCTAATCGCTCGCATCGTCAAAGGGACAAAGTGGTCGCGCGCTGACCAGACTCCTATCGGCACACTTCTCCAGAATCTCTGAGGAGATCTACTTGTAATCTTTTTAAGAATACTTGTAATTTAGCTCCTCAAACTCTTTTTTGTAAGTTTTCCCCTTTGCAAACATAATGGAAAACAAGATGGCGACTCCGCTGGGGAGGAAATTCTCCACTGCCGAGAATCAAGTGTCGCAATGCGACGAACAGACCTTCGGGTCTAACTCTGAATTCAGAAAAGCCGGTGCAGCCAGAGCCTTTCTGGCTAAATCTTCAAGGAAAGTCTCTGCGGAGACTGAAAAGGTTCTCTACGAACCTACTGCGGTTATTTGGCGCAACAAGGAAGCACGTCCGCAGTCTGATTCCTTTACTTGTGAGAACTTGGTGGTTCAGTTCGATCAAGAAAGATTTGAAGAAGTCCTCTCTGGGGGTGGCCCAATGCTTCGAGCACGGAAGCATAGGAGGGTTTCCACGACCAAGGTTTCAAATCAGAAACCGGAAGCAGAATTCTGCCAACACCCCTCAGCCTCGTGTGTGGCTAATCAGGTTCTTTGCGAACCTAAGTCTCCTCTGCCAAGGCGGATATGGAAGCCTAAACAGAAGTCTCCGACCGAAGCTTCAGGCGTAGCTACGCCTAAACCGCGCCTCTCTCGCGAAGAAAAAGGCAAGATGCCTGTCTGCTCCAATCATAAAATCAAGACGGCAATCATACCGTCACCCAATTCAAGAGCAGCAATGCCTCGCGCCGGCCTCGTTCTCATGAGCAAAGCTACTGTACCACAGCGTACGCGCAGGGTTCGTGACCGCGAAGCTAAAGCCAAAGTACCATCTAAGGCCAATTGCCTTCGCAGCAGCATAGCGGGTAAAGCACCGCAGCGTGCTCCGCTCTCCAGTTCGTCAAGCGCTAAGCCCGCGCTTTGTGGCGAAGCTGGAACCAAAGCACTATTCAGTGCTAGTCCCTTCTGCAGGGATAAAAGAAACAGGACATCGTCCTATGCGCGACCCAAAAGAGCCTTTGCGCTCGATTGCAGAGACCCAACCGGGTCCGATCTGAGGAAATTGTTGACGGATAGACAAACCTCTTCCCCTGTTGTCGACAAGTGGGATGTCAGCTGGTGACACTCCACTCGGTCCATTGCCGGCTGGGACCAATCCCCGCCACGCCTCCAAGACGACGGTCAGTTTTTGATCGACTATCGGTACAAGCCCGATGAAGCATCGCAGAAGGAGTATCTTGCGAGATCTCCCCTCCGCATCCGTCAACATGACTGGGAGAGGGCGAGAGCTGCGCAGGGGAAGACAAACATCTGACGACACCCCCTACAGCTCCCCAGATCCAGATTACAGCCCAGGCTTAGGCGAAGTCTTGGTGCATGAAGAAGGTGTTTTCCGGAACACCAGATCCAGGGCGGCGATACCCTACACTTATGAACAGCCTTCTTCCTCGACGGCCCTAGCCTCGTCACAGCCCAGGAGATCACTCCAATCATCGGACGAAGAAGATGAAGATAGTGGGTATGCCTCTTCGGCGACAGTTAGCTCGGTGCGAACAGACAGAGCATCAGTCAATATGGCTGATAACGTCAACGACGATCTTCGTCGGCGCCTGGAAGCTCAGGAGCAAACTTCCAAGACTCAGCAAGAGGCTCTGGACAATATTCAACAGATGCTCGCTCAACTCCTCAATAACCGGAATAACAATGATGCCGGGAGCAATCACGATGAGGAGGAACATTTCAGCAATGAGCAGCCAAAGACGGAGAAATCCAAAGAGGGTTCTTCCTTAGACGCCGAAGTCCTTAAGGGCCTCCAGGCTCAAATCGCATCCCTAGCTCAGAGGGATGAATTAAAGAAGGTAGGGGCAGTCCGTCCTTATCCGCTGGAGTGGGATTCGGTGCCATATCCACCGAAGTTCAAACCGCCAACGCTGCATACCTATGATGGAAAGAGCTCGCCAAATCAGCACATCTACTATTTCCGGTCTCAGACTGGTAATGTTATAAGCAATGACGCCATCATGGCTAGGCTGTTCATTGGTACCTTAAAGGGGTAGCATTTGACTGGTTCCGAAGTCTCCCTCCGGGCTCTATCAACTCCTGGATCGACCTGGAAACTCGGTTCCTCTCTCGTTTCTATGAGGATGATACCGAAGTAACCATGGACAAGCTCCTCTCCACTGTGCAGAGGAAGGGCGAATCTGTCCGTGACTA
The DNA here is from genome assembly GCA_038442645.1 of Agave tequilana. NCBI lineage: Eukaryota > Viridiplantae > Streptophyta > Magnoliopsida > Asparagales > Asparagaceae > Agave > Agave tequilana. The sequence continues at coordinate 14,471 of JAVJIF010008201.1, forward strand.
CATTGAACGGTTCAGAAACTTATCCTTGATGTGCCCAGCAGGGATGCCATTACCTATGCTCTTACAGACATGCAGACACAACTTCCTAGACCAAGTGGAAGTTCGCATGGGGGCTGTTAAAGCCCACACTTGGAAAGAATTGGTCGAACAAGCTGAGATAGCCGAGAAGTCGGCTAAAAAGTTTGAACCATCCGCCCCTAGAGGCAAGTGGGGGATGAACAACAAAGGGCGTGGCGACCTACCGCAATCTTCTCAAGCTAAAGGCAAAGAGACTATGTCTGTGGAGTTATCCGGAGATGTGCAGTCAAAAGCCAAGAAGAAGAGCGGCTTCAACAATCAGGAACCCAAGTTCCCTCCAAAGCAGTACTCCTTCAAAGACGATCAGGTGGTCACGATATTCCATCTGCTCCACAAAGGGAACAAAATTAAGCTGCCAGATGCTCGGCGTCCCAATGAGATAGGGCGCACAAATGACCCTAAATACTGCCTCTACCATAGGATGATTCACCATCCTACTGACAAGTGTTATGTCCTCAAGGACAGAATACAAGCCCTGGTCGATGCCGGGGTTCTGACATTGAAGACGGAGCAGAAGAAAGTCACTGCCAATATGGTGACTCTTGAGTTCGGCAAAGCTCCGAAGGTCACAGTTCCTGACGGGACTTATTCCGTCCCTGCGCCACGGTTGGAAGTCAAGCATCTTCCAGCTACAGCTCAAAACAATAAGGGTCTTATTCCCTTAACATTGGAGACAGGAGAAGTCATGTGGATACATCCAGACCTCGTCCAAGACGTACAGCGGGATCCAAAGCAGCCCAACTCAAAGGGCAAGTCTTGCAATGTCATCTCCATCCTGCCAGACGACGGCAATCTGACATCGGCTTCCCTCAGTGATTCAGAAGGAGAAAAACTTGCTTGCACGGCGCAAGCCGATGCGCCTCAACAGACGGGCACCCGATCCGAAAAATCATACTTGAGGCAGTATGAAAAGTCTACTGACGAGACACAACAGCAAACGACGTCAGTACAAATACCAGCATCCACTCCAATCCCAACCAAGGGAAAAGAGAGACCTAAGGAGGTACGATTCGACCACGTGTTGAAGAAACCACCAGGCCAAGGGTTTGATACGCCCTTTCGCTTTGACATATTGGCTCAGCTGGCCAATATCCCAGCTCGTATCACTATACACGAGCTCCTTCGCCTCTCGAAAGAAACAAGAGAAGCACTCAGGGATGCGCTAGCCAATTCAGAATCCTTTCTGACATGCATGCCTGAAATCCCTAACGACGACGTTCAGTCTCCTTGCCCAGAATGTCATCATGCACAATCAAAGGTGCCCGCTATTACATTCACGGCGGAAGATATGCTTCTCAAAGACAACAAGCACGATCGACCTCTGTACTACACCGGATATATCGGTTCAACGTGCATCGAGAGAATACAAGTCGATCCGGGGTCTGCACTCAGCATCATCCCCAAAAGGCTTCTCTACTTCCTCGGCATACCATTGTACAGGTTGTCCGCAACCACTACTACAATATACGGTTTTAACGCCGGAAGCAGTCATCCACTGGGGAAAATTCGACTCCGTTGCAGAATCGGGAGCCTGAAGTCAGAAGTGACATGCTATGTCATTGATGCTGACACATCATAAATCTGCTGCTGGGACGGCCATGGATCCAGGCTAACTGGATCGTTCCCTCTACTCTGCACCAATGCTTCAAATATGTTGAAGATGACACGACAGTACGAACTGTCTTTGCTGAGAGGCAACCATTCAAAGGGGTGGAAAACTACTTCACTAACGCTCTCCTATATCAAGAGGCCGGTGGAGCACTTAAAGAATCGTTGCCGGACGATGATGAAAGTGGCAACGAGGCGGATTCAGAATCCGAAACAGGCATGCCAGCCATTCTGATTGGTGAACCAATTATAGCATGTCTCAATAATCCCCTATGTAAATACTCCTTCAGAGGATGAAGGTGAATGGGTAATTAATGATAACATTTCTTTTGATTATCCTGCGAGTATTGGGTCGATTAAATCCATTACGGATGGCTCTCTACATGTACCCGTACATGAGCCAAGTGTGGCCAGCACATCTGTGGAAGCTATAGAGGGGGCCACACTGGTGATCCCTCCGTCCAAACAGGTCAGTCGCCGATAATCTTCGGTAGAACCCAGCCACGGACCCACAGCTGCAGATTCGAGCTCAGACTCAGACGCCCCATAGTTCTTCCATTATGCACGGCCAGCGCGCCACATTATGAAGAAAATGGGGTACGACTTGAAGCATGGAGCAGGCCTGAATTTCAGAAAAGGAAGGCGCGGTTTGATGCGGAACCTTGTGCTTAAAGGGAAGCCTGCAAACTACTATGATAGTACACGCAGGGGGTTGGGTTACGTCACGCCCACATCATCAGTAACAATTCAAGTCAAAGATGACGGGCCAATTCTATCACATTCGGCTTCATCCTCCGAGTGGGACTCCGATATCAGTATAGGAGGAATGTTCAAAGACCTCACTGTTAATATGACGTCGAGCAGTCAGTTGGAACCTGCGGAGGCTACCGATGAAGAACCGTGGGCCCAGCAATTAAACATCCAATGGGAAAAGCGGTTCGAGCTGCGCGAACCACCTACTGAAGACAAGGTGATGCAGGTCAATCTGGGAAGTCAAGATAACCCCAAGCCCATCTTTATAAGTGAAAGCCTATCGCTTACGGAGAAGGAAGAATTGATAATACTCGTAAAGGAGTATATAGATGTCTTCGCATGGAGCTACGAAGATATGCCCGGACTTGATTCACAGGTCGCTATGCACCGTCTGAACATCAAGCCCGACGTCAAGCCAGTCAAGCAGCAACAACGTCGGTTTCGCCCGAACATCATGGAAGCTATTGAAGCCGAAGTTCACAAGCTCATTGCATGTGGCTTCATCCGGGAGGAACAACATCCAGATTGGGTAGCTAACATCGTCCCCGTCCTCAAGAAGAACGGGAAAATACGGATCTGCATCGACTACCGTGATCTCAATACGGCCTGTCCCAAAGACGAATTCCCACTGCCCATCACCGACGTCATGATTGACAACACATGCGGGTTCGAAAGGATGTCTTTCATGGACGGCTTTTCAGGGTACAACCAGATTAAGATGTATCCAGACGACGAGAAGCATACTTCGTTCCGAACACCATTGGGGGTATACTGCTACACTGTAATGCCCTTCGGACTGAAGAACGCCGGAGCAACCTACCAACGGGCAATGAGTACGATCTTCCGCGATCATCTCCGAAAAATGGTGGAGTGCTATGTCGACGACATTGCCGTCAAAAGCCGCAACAAGAATGAACATCTTCGCGACCTGAGAACGATGTTCGACATAATGCGGGCTCATCAGCTGAAAATGAATCCAACAAAGTCCTTTTTGGGAGTGTCAAGTGGCAAGTTCCTTGGGTTTATTGTCACATCAAAAGGGATTCATCTTGACCCAGACAAGGTCAAAGCTATTCAGAGCATGCATCCACCAAGGAACCTCAAGGAGCTTAGAGGCCTGCAAGGCAGGCTGGCTTATATTAGGAGATTCATCGCAAATCTCTCAGGCCGCTGTCAGCCGTTCACCCGACTCATGAAAAAGGGTGCTTCCTTCGTATGGGATCAAGCTTGCCAGGAAGCTTATGAAGACATCAAGAGGTACCTCACAAAACCTCCAGTCTTAGTGGCCCCTACATCAGGGAAACCGTTCTTGCTCTGGACTACTCCCTCGGTGCCCTCCTCGCTCAAAAGGACGACAATGGCCACGAGCAGGCCATTTATTATCTGAGCAGAACTCTCATAGGAGCGGAATCTCGCTACAACCCTATTGAGAAAGAGTGTTTAGCTCTCGTCTTCGCTGTTCAGAAGACACGACATTATTTAGTCGGCCAGACCATACATGTCATCTCCAGAGTAAACCCATTGCGTCTTCTTATGACGAAGCCAGGATCATTGAATTCAAGATTGGCTAAGTGGGCACTTTTATTGTCTCAATACGACATGATCTTCACGCCTCAGAAGGCGGTTAAAGGCCAGGCCCTTGCAGAGTTCTTGGCTGCTCATCCAGTTCGGAACACTCAAAGCTCCACGAAGATATCCCTGATGAGGTCTTTGAGTCTAATGCAACCTCAGAAGAGGAAGTATGGCAGATGTTCTTTGATGGAGCATCGCGAATGGGCCCTAAAGGCAAGATTATTGCCGGAGTGGGGGTTGTGTTTATCTCCCCACAGAATCATGTCTTGCCCAGAGCATTTTCTCTGACAGAATCGTGCTCCAACAATGTAGCAGAATATAATGCTCTGCTCATTGGTCTTCAGCTCGCTCATGGAATGGGGGTTCGCTATCTCGAAGCTTATGGCGATTCAAAGCTGATCATCAATCAGGTTAAAAGCGAATATGAAGTTCGCCATGAGGACTTGGTGCCTTATTACCATACAGCCCTCAAGTTGGCTAACCTATTTGAAGGTTTCTACATCGGGCACGTGTCCCAATCTCAGAATACCAAGGCGGACGCTCTCGCTGCATTAGCGACGACGCTAGCCTTGCCAGCCGACACCGAGTATCATCTCACAGTCGCGACTCGACATCTTGTATGCTCCAAGCACATGCTAAGAACTCGAGAAGTCTATAATGTCTCCACGGATCTTGAGCCGAGAGATTGGCGCTTTCCTCTCATCGACTATGCTTTGCACGGTCTGCTTCCTGACGATCCTAAAGAAGCGGCGTCCGTCAGACGAAGGTCTCTCCGTTTCTACTACGATCCGACTCTGAAGACACTTTACCGTCGTTCATATGACGGTCTCCTCCTCCGTTGCCTTTCCAATTCAGAGGCACAAGAAGCGCTCCAAGAAGCGCACGACGGTACTTGTGGAGCTCATCAGCCAGGTCCAAAACTTAAGGACAGGTTGCACAGGCTTGGATACTACTGGCCAACTATGATAGCCGACGCCATCCAATATGCGCGAAGGTGTAAGGCATGTCAAATCCATGCGGACTTCATACACCAGCCTTGGAGTTACTCCACCCTACTGTTGCTTCATGGCCATTTGAAGCATGGGGAATAGATGTCGTAGGGCCAATCAGCCCTCTTCGGCAAGAGGTCACTGGTTATCCTTGCAATAACCGACTACTTTTCAAAGTGGGCAGAAGCTATACCACTGCTTGAAGTCAAAACTCTAATGTGGTTAACTTCATCAAGCACCATGTCATTCATCGATTTGGTGTCCCTAGGCGGATCATCCATGACAATGGTCCCCAATTCATAAGTCAGGTATTCTATCGATTCTGCGATAAATACTGAATTCAGAATGTGGCTTCAACTGCCTATAATCCCGCCGCTAACGGCTTGGCGGAAGCATTCAACAAAACGATCATCAAGCTACTCAAGAAATTCGTCTCCTCGAACAAGCGAGATTGGGACGAAAAGCTTGGTGAATGTCTTTGAGCCTACCGAACCACAGTTCGGATACCGACAGGTAATACGCCTTTTTCCCTGGTATATGGGTGCGAAGCAGTCATCCCGTTGGAAATCCAGATGCCATCATTGCGAGTCGATCTGACCACCAAGAGCACATCAGAGGACAATGATCGCCTACGTCTTCAAGAGCTCGAAGCCTGGACGAGAAGCGGCTCCAAGTGCAGCAACACATTGAGCTGTATCAGGCTCGAATGTCAAAAGCCTTCAATAAGAAGGTCAAGCAGAGAATCTTCCAGAAAGGAGACCTGGTCTTAGCCGTCAGACGACCGATGATTATGACACACAAGACCAAAGGCAAATTTCAGCCTAAATGGGAAGGACCGTTTGTGATAGAAACAGTCTATTCAAACGGAGCATACCGCCTCACGACTGCAGAGGGCGACCTACTCATGATGCCGATCAATGGCAAGTTCTTAAAGAAGTATTATCCTTAATCAAGGATCCTTCTCATGATCAAGTTAACATTACACCTCTGATCAAGACCTTCGTGTGCAAAGTACACACAAAGAGATCCTTTCTCTTCCTCCAAGTGAAATCATACAGCCATAAACCAACAGGAACCTGGCCGTGCACCGGTTATCCTAAAGGAGAATCAGGGTTATGCAGACATTAACCGGATAATCCAATATCCTTTAACGATTAAGGATAGAGGAAAATGTTGGCCTGTAAGCCCAACATAAGTCCTCGACAACTCATCATGCTAAGGGGAAAAGCATGGCTAGCCCAATTTAAACGGTAGTTGGTAAAGGCATATCAAACCCGTTGACAGCTGGGGGTTTGCTAAAAATCCTAAGGGACCTGTTCCCGTTTGATTCCCTCGTTTCTCCCCGTGAAAACGAGACCTCCAAAATCACTTACCAATTCTCATCCATAGAATGGTAAGACCACATACACATTTCGCTGTTACGTTAACACTAAACCTATGACAGCAATTCCCTCGTTTCTCCCTGTGAGAGCGAGACTTCCAAAGTCACTTACCAATTCTCGTCCATAGAATGGTAAGTCCTCATATACACTTCGCTGTTACGTTAACACTAAACCTATGACAGTGATTCCCTCGTTTCTCCCCGTAAAAACGAGAACTTTTCCCAAACTCTAATACAACCTTGAGCTTAGTGGCGTCTCAATCGGTTATGTCATTGCGACCTCTGAACCAGCAGACAGCTAAGTCTCAACCTTGAGCCCTGTTGACATTTACAAAAGACAGGTCTCGATACTTATTGACATTTACAAAAGACGAGTATCACCAATTTTTGAAGCTTGGTGGCGTCTCAATCGGTTATATCATTGCGACCTCTGAACCAGCAGACAGCTAAGTCTCAACCTTGAGCCCTGTTACATTTACAAAAGACAGGTCTCGATACTTATTGATATTTACAAAAGATAAGTATCACCAACCTTGAGCTTGGTGGTGTCTCAATCGGTTATGTCATTGCGACCTCTAAACCAGCAGACAGCTGAGTCTCAATCCCGAGCCCTGTTGACATTTACAAAAAACAGGTCTCGATACTCGTTGACATTTACAAAAGATGAGTATCACCAACCTTGAGCTTGGTGGCGTCTCATTCGGTTATGTCATTGCGACCTCTGAACCAGCAGACAGCTAAGTCTCAATTCCGAGCCCTGTTGACATTTACAAAAGACAGGTCTCGATACTCGTTGACATTTAAAAAAGACGAGTATCACCAATTTTTGAAGCTTGGTGGCGTCTCAACCAGTTATGTCATCGCGACCTCTGAACTGACAGATAGCCAAGTCTCATTATCCAACCCAACAAGAACTATATTCTCAAGGAATTGCACTACAATTCGGAATCGCAATTCAAAAAGAAGAACAAGATTGAAGATTCGACAAAAGAAGAAAGAATTTTCATTCATTTCAAGAGGATAAAGTACATGGAGCTACAAGCGTACATTGTACGATCTGAGCCGCTCTCCGAGGGTGTTTAGCCTCGTCTTCCTGTCATCAGCAGCCTGGGCAAGCGCTTGTGACTTCAGCTCAGCCTCATTGAAATCTTCCGCCTGAGCCAGACGAGCTTCGGCCTCCGCCAAAGTTGCCCTTTGTGACAACCCCTGCCGCTCAAGCTCTTCACTCTGAGCTTTGAGCTGTTCAAGCCGCGCAGTTTCCTCAAGACGCACCGGTATGGCCTTGGATAAGAGGAGATTTGCTTTCCTAATCATTTCCTCAGCCTTCGCAATCTTATCCTCAGCGCCAAGAAGAGCACTAGTGGAGGCGTCAATTGCACTTCCAACATCCGCTTGCCTTGTTTTCAAGGATTTCAAGCCAGAAGAGATAGCCTTAGCAGCCTCTTGAGCGGCAAGCCGGGTCTCGTGCTTTTGAGCAATGAGAAGCGCGAGCCGGTCATCAACTAAAGACTCCGGGTCCGAACGATGGAGGCGGCGCCATTCCTCCGCATCCTTCTCAAATTCATCCACCAGGAGCTCCAAAGCAGTGGCCTGGTGATACCCCTCAAGGTCCCGAATACTCTCAATATCACGGGAGAGGACCCCCTTTAACCTTGAGAATGGCATAGTTGAGCCCTTCAGAACCAGGTCGATAGTTCGCCCTAAGCCTTTATAAAAGTTATCGACCAGGTCACCGATGTAATCGTTCTCGACCTCAGCCACTTCCGGTAAAGAGGGAACCTCAGAATAGTCCACCAGCCTGGTCGACGCCGTCGCAAAAGAAGCAGCGGGGGCACTGACAGCAGCCGGACAAGCCGAGGGCGATCTCTGCGGAGTCCTCATCGGGATCAGAACGCCAGCCATCGCGGAAGAAGGACTAGTAACCACCAGGGTTGGAGAAGTAGGGCTTGTGATCACCCTCAGCTCCACACTCGGCAAAATTGTCGGCACCCCACTCGTTGATACAGTTGGGAGCGAGGACACCTCCGGGACTGCCGCCTCCGCAACTTCTAGCCTTTCGGCTGACTTGGGCCGATAAGAAGACAGGTCGCCATACAGCGCGTCCAACATAGCAGCATCCGCCGCGGTCGAAGCGCTCGCATCACCCCTTGACTCTTCAGGAAAATCACCTGGTTCCCTCGAAGCTGATGCATCTTGAGGCCGAACACCTGCAACAAAACCATGACCAAGAGGGAGATACAATAAACAGAAGAAGCCAAGGGGTCGTCATCATACCTAAGACTGATGTCGCCTCAAACCTCTCGTCACCCGTATCAGTCTCCAGGCGCTCCATTGGAAAATTCTTGCCAGAATCAGCACGAATAGCCGGCCCGCTTTCGTTCGCCGAATAGCCCGTGGACCACCCGATAGAGCTTGATGCCACAGGACTTCCTTTGGAAGTCCTAGCGCCCGAGGGACCAATGTCGGCTGCATCACCTCCGGACTCCTCCGAGTGAGTAAAGGAACCAACAACAGTCTCATAAGCGAATAGGGGATCATAATGTTCCCCTTGCTCCCAACCGCCTCAGCTCCTGCAACAAGAAGCAAATAATGAGTTATTTGGGATACACCAAAGGCGTATTATATGGATGGGGTAATCTTACCCAGACCCGGAGCAAATTCACCGCTAGTCGGTTCAGCGACCGACGGTTCAGCCGCTAATGGGGCAGCAAGAGGAATCACTGCAGAGGGACGGTCCTCCGCCACAATTGTAGGAGCTTGGTGACGGGGCTTCTCGCCAACGACCTCCTGCGGGAATCACTCCCACGCTTCCTCTGAAGTGGACGTCAGAATCCTCTTCTTCCACTTCTCCCACACGTCGTGGGGAAGATGTCCCCACCACACCAGAGCCAGCCGCATGAGTATCAACTCCCATCCCTGCCTCGAAGCGAGGACTCCCTGCATCAGAAGCCTCGCTATCATCTACAGCGATGAACTCCTCCAAGCCAGGGACATGAACCCGTTTGCCTTCCTTTCTCTCAGAAGCCTTCCACTTCAGTCGATGAGAGATTAACTTCACACCCGAACGGTTGGCATTGAACCCAGGAGGTGTGGAGTTGGAAGCCGCATACCACTAGCAAAAGCACAGGGTCGTCAGAAGGTTGGGATCCTTCACGGCGTGCGCAGCCACGCCCCAGTGCTGCCCGCAGTAAAGAATCGCCAGGCACGGGCCCCATCGATGAGACTCCCCATGAAGGATAAATCGAGATTGGGGTTGCCCATATACAGCTGGTCGTACCCAAACTGTCGAGCAAACCGGCTTGGGATGTAAGGTTCTAAATAGCAGACATCCCCGCTTCTATACAATAAATGTGAGGGCCGGATGCTGACTAGCCACTCAAAAACCCCCCGGCTCATGGGAGAGCGTCCCGACTCCGCATCTCGGAATTCCTCGTCGTATCCTACGCCCCGAATGCGAGGAAAACAGCGGAATAGGTTGTAAGCGTCATGACGATGCACTAACTTGCGGGCCTCGGCCACGTAGGTCTTCAGCCAGGAACACCCTTCGAATCGACGGAGAAGAGCCATTCGAACACCTTGCGGAGGGTCCTCTCCAGCTTCAATCAAAGAAGGGCAGTGCAAGGCAAACCACGCCATTAAGTAAGTGTATGGCAGACCCACCCTAGGATTGGGTCCATCACAAGGCAGGATGGCACTCTTCCCATGCCTCATCGCCGGTGGCCTGCAGAAAGCCTCCGTTAATGCGCGAAGGCCTCTTTGAATACAGCACACCATGGCCGGAAGGAGACCCAGACGGTGGTCATGGACCAAGCGAACGGCAGGCAGTAAAACATTCGGGTGGACGATGTCACCCGAGGAGGATGGCACTACGCATTTCTTCAACCAGACGGTTAAGAAACTGGCCAACAGTGCCTTCTGGGACATCGGCTGACGAGCCTGATGGTGAAAGCTCCGAAGGACATCACCCTTCTTATAGGGACCATCGTCTTCTGTCATGACAATATCCCTTTGGAGGCATACCTCCATCCGTTCAAAAATGTCGCCATCTGCAACTCCACAATGAGCTGCCTCAGGAGCATTCTTCATATCTGGGAATAGGTAACTCCCCCAGTTCTTCAAGCTCTTCGAGCTACCCTTGCTGCCACCATGGATGCTAGAACAAATGTGCAAATGGCACATTAACTCCCAATAAGTCTCAAATAAAGCAGGCTCCTGCTTCTCCAGCAGAGCCAACTCCGTCTCACATGGAAAGTACTCTTCATACGGGAGAGACCCGAAAGGCAGAGCAGAGATTTTCCTCATCTCGTGCAAGGTCATGCCCAACTCGCCAATTGGGTGAAGAAGGTCCCCGAAGCTGGGCAATACAACTCAAGGATGGCGTAGAAGCACGCCACCTTCATATCAATGCCGTAGCAGGTCGCCCTTACGGCCTCATAGAGGTTTAACCTCTCCAAGTCCTCCTCGAAGTGAGCGAGGATATAGTTGGTCAAGTCCGCCCACCATGTCTTTGGGGGATGAACCCAACCAGGAGTCCTGAAGTCAGTGGCAGGATAATTCCCGTCAACTGCGCAGAATTGGGTGCCAAAGGTCTGCGCCACAGCCGGATTCTCTCCTACCGGAAGCTCCCGCGACACGTTTCTAGGATATAGGCCTATTATGTTGTGAGGAGGGCCCGCCCTTGAAAAACCAGGAGACTGAGATTTCAATCTCCCGACGTGGACGGACTCGACACTTCGGCTCACGCCCCATGCCATCTTCCGAGCCTGAGTTACACACTCAAAAGAAGACAAAGGAAAGTGCCGCTTGTTAGACGAAAGATAAAACTTCTCGCCATCCAACTCGAAGATCCACTGTCCCTCGCCTGCCTGCAATTGGCGATCAGGATCGAACGCGGCATCTCCGAACATGAAATTGGGCTTTTTATAAGTCCGACGGTCGATGTCTTCGAGAGGAGCGGTGGTTAGAATACTCCTCAATGTGAGCGGGTCACCACCATGGATAAGCGTGTCCCGGACGACGGAACTTCGCTCACTAAAGAGAGAAGCCTGGCCATAGAATTGAAGGCTGATGCTACCATCTGCTCGGCTGGTCATCCCAAACAGACTATTCAAGGGACCAGGGGTGCAGGGCACTGCAAGAAAGAAAAGGGAAGAGAACTATGATTAGTTCAACAGTCAAGCGGACATGGAGATATAAGATTGGCTAAGGCATAGCCTCGCCCCGTGAGCAAGGCCAGTAAGGCGACAGCCTCGACAAAGCTTGATCTCGCAGACAAATCTGCATTTTGCAGAAAACGTCTAAATACCAACTTCGCTTAAGCAGGAAGTGGTATAGCCCTAAGGGCTGACGTCATCAAGAGGGCATTATGGTCAAGAGTCATCCTTCGTGGCCATGACTGAAGAGACAGACCTGAGTCCTGTTCCTCAAACAAGACGAAGACAGCCCAAGTGATGGCTTCGTACGAAAGCCTAAAGAAGAACTGTTCAGTTCTTAATTCCCTGTACAAAGAAGATAGGGAAATTCAGGGAAACGAGTTCCCTAATGAGGACAGATCATATTCGATCGTCCTGATAAGCCAAATACCGGCTTTAAAAGAAAGAGACCGCAGTCTCTAATTAGGAGAGAAAGTCTCTTACCGGCGATTGGTCGCTCGATGATCAGAGGAGGAGGACCCTCCGTTGCAGAAGTCGCCACTTCCTTCCCCTCTCGTCTTTTGGGCGACATTGAAGAGCTACAAGAGTTCTCAAAGTTCTCTGAACGAAGAAGGAAGAGGGAGAGGGAAAGTCAAGAAATTTCTCTGAAAAAGGAGATCTTTTCCTGTTCAGCCCGATCGGGCTTTTATAGGCCAATCAGCGCCTGAAACGAGGCCTCGAAAAGGGCGTACGCCGCCGTTTCGAATTAATTCGAAACGCCACCCGAAGCGCCTTCCCGAGAAGCACTGCTTCGATCCCACTAAGGGTTAACTTCGCCCTGGCTTAAAATGCGGACTTCGCGCAATCCTTCAGGGACTTCGCCGAAAGACTTATCTTAGCCCCTTAAAAAGGCGCTGTTCGCGGACATACCAGTTTCGCGAAGTTCATTCAAAGAAGGGACTATGCCCTTAACTCCGCATACAGTTTAGCCCCGCTATGGCCAAACTTTCAATGAAAGTAAGCAAAAATCAGAGGATCAGAAGATGAACTTTCATTGATTTAAAAGGAAGGGTACATTGATATTACATCAAAGTTGTGTTTCATATAACACATTCAGTGGCTCGACAGGGTCATTTGCGCAAAAGGCATACAAGCGGTTTTATCTGCTTCTAAGTCAGACCGGCTGGACACGAAAGGCCTTCCTCCTGCACAAGGCTGTAACCAGTTGTGTCACGGAGACACGGCCATAATTCTCCACAAAAATGGCAGATTTTGCCACTAGAAAGCGAGGTCATCTTTGTTGAAGCCTGACAATAAAACTTATCGCCGCCAACACGTCAGACCACCTATAATGGGAATTGGCAGTGATGTCAGTGGTCCGACAGGTGTGATGCCTGCTCTCCCGAAGTGGATCGTCCCCGACAAAGGCCACCAAAGTTGAAAGTTGGCAATGATGCCAGTGATCTCACAGGTGACGCCCACTACCCCGAAGCGGATCATCTCCGGATAAGCGGCTACCAGCCTCACCTTAGAACGAATCATCTCGTATAAGAGGCTGCCATAGCCTCTGGGACACGCACCGCGCTGCCCCGAATTGTTCCTCCTGCTTAAAAGTACAGCTTCAACCAGGGAAGCATAAGGCAATTTTATGGTTCCTTCCATCAAGTCACAAGATTGGCGAACATAGCCCACTGCAAGGCAAATCAGAACAGATTAGCAACTAAGCACAGGAGAGGCTATAAAAGAACTAAGCCAAATCTTTTGGGTCGAAGCGATCCAGTTTCAGTAAAGCAGAGGATAAGCCTCGCTTACACGGCACTGATGAGTTGGCTCAGCAAACGCCAAGTCCTAGCCTCGCCTATATGGCTAAGCCAGACTGATCCTATGGGACACAGTCTTAGCTTCACCTATATGGCAAGACTGGCTCAACCTTGAAGATACCAAGTCCCAAGTTCTGCCTGTGCAGCGGACTTAACATGCAGTGATCTTTTTCTGATCAAGTCAAGATGATAGCTTCACTGGGAAGCTATGCCAAAATCCTTCTCTGTAGATCAGTTAAATAGAGAACAAGGGAAGCTAATCCCTGAAGCAGCTGCTAAAGATGAATCAAGGGAGATGAATTTCCTAAAATCGGTGAAGTCGTTGAACGATCAAGACTTACCGGTCCTTGGCCGGGTAATAACCAGAGTGGGCATTCCCACTAATTCAGAGATCTGAGTATCTCTTTCTAACCAAGAGAAGAGAAGAGAGGCAAAGCACTTCTCTTCAGAGGACTTAAAGTGTCCTATTTATAGGCCCAATGGCCTGAGCGCTGCTGCCTCAAGCGTGGAAGCACGAGCGCATTTAAGGCATTTATTGCGCCTTGAGAAAAGGGACGGTTTCCTTGGAACCGCGCGAAGGGAGAAAACGTCTTCCTCATAAAAGGCACTTATGGAGCCTTGAAGAAAGGGAATATCCTCCCTTGGAAACGTGCAAATCGGAGAATATCTTCCCCGGTCAGCGTAAGAGAAGGAGAAAATCTTCCTTGAAAATCGACCCACAGCGGTTGATCTCGGGAAAGCGACATGCGCTCCCAAGCGAACATATCTTCGGAAGCCCAGACGCGGGGCTACCCGCACGCGAAGCTATTCAGAGGCACGAACCTGTGCAATTCTTCGGCAAACATCCCAAAGCAGGATTTAAAGCGAAGCTGAACTCAACCATCATGGCGACGTTCATTCACCATCAATCAAAGCAGTTCAAAATATTTCAAAGTCTGAGCCATTGCAGACTTCTGAAAACTTTGAAGGGGGTCTTGTTGACACTTAAAAAAGACAAGATTCTTATTGGTCCGAATAATGTCTAAACTTGTTGACATTTACAAAAGACAAGTGACAGACGAGCTGAAGACCAGTTTTCACCCATCTCCGAGGAACAAGGAAGCAACTTGGACTCCACTGATCCAGCAAGCAGACAGTGAACCCGGATTGTTTCTAAACAGACCTCAGCAGGTCTAAGGTGCTAACACTTAGCATCGCATGAGCCCAAAGGGATAGCCTCGCTTGAGAGGCTAATATCACCCAACTTCGCCTTGAAGCTATTCGAAGCCTCGCTAAGAAGCTAACTCGCAAACTTCGCCACAGAGGACTTCCAGCTCCGCCAAAGGGTTTCTTTCGGACTTCGCCAGAAGCTGCTTCTAAGCTCCGCTACGAGCTCAATGCGGACAGCTCCGCTATTGGTCTGCTATGGTCAACCTTTGACCAATCAAATCTCCGGATGAGATCGGATCCAATCAGATCAAATCCAATTAAAATCAAATCGGAGATCAAATTTGGCAGTTGATTGCCATAATCTCTTGACTCTTCTAAAATGAGTAAGAAGATCAGGGGAAATCCTCCAACGATATGGAAAGGATCAAGAAGGTCAACCGACCTGCCAATTCTAGCTTCGCAGAAGCTGATCCTAGCCTCGCAGCAAGGCTACTTTTCAGATTTAAACAGATTTGATTCAATCTGTTTTCATATCTTCAAGGGACGGTTATACCCTTTACTCTCCCTATAAATAGCCCGCCAGGGGTACAAGGAGAGGGGATAGATCGATCGATCGAAGACAAAAAGAGGACTCCACAAGCAGATGCTTCTTCACAAAGCACCGTGCGCTCTCGAATTCAGAGACCTTTTAGAGAATTGCTTTCTCTAGCCAGGGTGTTGATACCCTAACATCGTCCTTCTTCTTAAGGAATCTCCGGAACCAGGCGAGAAGGAATTCCTTATTGAAAGCGATTTTGAGAAGCAGCAAGAGGGTTCTACTAACCTTCTGTTCTCTGATTCCCCGAACCAGGCGAGAAGGGAATCTAATCGCTCGCATCGTCAAAGGGACAAAGTGGTCGCGCGCTGACCAGACTCCTATCGGCACACTTCTCCAGAATCTCTGAGGAGATCTACTTGTAATCTTTTTAAGAATACTTGTAATTTAGCTCCTCAAACTCTTTTTTGTAAGTTTTCCCCTTTGCAAACATAATGGAAAACAGTATTAACCTTGCAGGTACCCATGTATAGCTTTCAAGGCTTCTGCCCACTCCCAGGATGGCTACCCAATTGGTCTAGGCCTTGCACTCTTATGGGTTCATGGTAACTACCGAGAGTGCGCTTAGACTCCGGGCTTACTTCAGCCCTTATGGGCTTACACACAGTCTTCGGGCCTCACACACTATATGGATGGACTAGCTACTGCCTGTTTTTATGCATGATTGTGTGGTACTAACATCTTATACAAGTACCCTTATACTGACTCTGGGTTTTCGCCCACTCCTGAGCTAGCTACCCAATTGGTCTAGGCCTTCACCCTTATGGGTTTCGTGGTAGCTACCGAGAGTACGCTTAGAACCCGGCGTACTCTAGCCTTCAGGCTCTCGCCCACTTTCTCAAAAGAGAAGTGTGCTCAGACCCTCAGGTCTCTTATGCTCCGCCTGGTTTGGCATGCTTAGTGCTTTGCGCTTTATCACTAGATTCGTCTAGGTAGAACTCTGTCGAATTTTGGATTCGTCTTTTAAGCCGAGTCATTCCAGTAGCTTCGTCAAGCGCTCTAGTGATGAAATACTATTTGCTCTCTGTGCCTCCAGCTTGCTTAGCCCCGCTTGGATGTTCGCTTGCTTGCTGATTACCTACTTGCCAGTTTATCCATTCTTCTATCATGGTTGTGAAGAGTTTGAAATCTTATTGATACTGCTTTCCTAAAACTGCATGGTTTTTTTCGTATTCATACCGATCTCTTATATCGGTACTATTTTTCTAAATCGCTTGACATGCTTTCACTTGATATACTATCATTTACCATGCTAACTCTTGTCACCTGCCTGTATCATTTGACATCTGATATGTTACCACCTAACACCTGACATGCTACTACTTGACACCTGCTTCTTGTTATGATAATGCTTATCACCTGCCACCTGTCATGAAAATACTTGACCTGTGATTATCATATTTGCGGGAACCTTGAACATGTTATCATGTATTATGTATACAGTGACCTGAATCTATAGTACTCATTTACTCCTGTTATGCATGTTCTTCTGCATGTTCTACTCCTGCTATTCCCGTGAATTGATAATTACATAATAAGTCATAAAAAGGTCAACTTATACCATGTAAGAGAAAAACTGATAGACTTTAATTGTAGTTTTGTTTATAATGGTATAGGAATGTTGTCCAACTAAAATCTTGAGGTTCTACCTATGGGCCCCGGTGTTCCGAGCGGGGTAGTTCTTGCACCCCGGTTATTGTAATTTATTCATCATGAGTACTTTGCGGCACAGTCCTGGCTAAATGTTAGGTTAATTGGGTCATTGTTCTGGATATGCACGGAACCCATTGTAAACATAACTTATGGGTCTCATCATCTATTTTCATTAACAATCCTACTTTACTCAGATGTGAATATATGTGTGTTGGGACGCTAGTCCACATACCGAGACATCTGAGTAGAAAAATCCATAATAATAAAGATGCCAATTAATAATTCATTGTGTGTTTTGCAATTCCGGTCATATGGATTTAGCGTACGATGACGTGAGATATACGGTATATAGATGAGGGTTTCCTTGTCTGGATTATTCTTTCGATGTACTTATCTCATGAAGCCGTAAACTGGGTTTGTACCGCTGGTTTTGCCGTATTCGCTTTCATCGGGTTTTAATTCGGATATCTAGTTTTATTATTATTATTATATTATATGTATTCATCCTACCTTACCGCCTGTATTCTATTCCACCAGTCTCCTGTTCTTATCATATTATACCATGCATGTTCTCTACTTGACATCATTTACTATTCTTCTACCTGCTTTGCATGTTTATGCTCAAGACACGATTTTCAATGCATGCTCTTTGACTCGAATTTATCGATAAATGATTGCTTATCTATGCACGCCACTTGGCATTCACCATACCACTCGTTGTGAAGTTTCTGATTTTCCTGGATCCTCATGTCCAGATCCTAGAGCTTGGAGCTTGTGAATTCTCCCGATTGCTGATCAGAGATGCACAGCTGTAGCGTGGATCATCGGCAGACAGTCTGAGACCAGTCCTTCCAGACGCCCTGTTTGACTCTCGAGTTTTCCTTTTGTGACTCGTTAGCGTCTTTGCATAGTTCATACTTATATATCTCTTTGTATTCTCGCAATTACGCCTATCAGTGATTTATTTTGTATTATTGTATCACATCATGTGATAACTTTGTAATTGTGCTCATATGTTGGAATATATAATGCACCACGTATTTTCAAACTCTGATTCTTATATGTACTAATGTTTAGCATATTATGTGAGGGTATTTTCAACCTACGTATATATGTCGCAGTAACATCTCCATAACTTCAGGATCGGGGCGTTATAATAGTGTGTATAGAAATGATCCAATACACATAGTAAATTAAATATGCTTGTTTTTGAAAATAATCTCTAAAATAGGTTTTGATAAAAACAAAACTTAAACACATGATATAAACTCATCAAAATAAGTTATCTAAACAATATGAAGCAACAATGTATATGGATAAAATCCAATACACATATAAACTTATTTTAATGAAATCTATTCATGAAACAGATATATGTATTCTTGAAACTCAAAACCAAAACGGTTACCTAAAACTATTTAACATGAAAATAATATATAAATTTTGTATGTGTGTGTGTGTGAGCTTGAGCAATTCACAACTAATCTATCCTATACATTTTATCTACAAGAAAAATCTTAAACTTATGAAGTAGGACTCAAGTATTCTTGAAAATCTTCTCTTGAAAATCTTATCTTCATCTTGACTTGATGAAAACTTGATCCAAATGAGCTAGACTCCTTTTTGAGTATTTGATGCGATCTCGAAGCGCGAGCTCTTGAATCAACATGTGCTAGCTTCAATACTTGACTTCGAATCTTTTGTTGAAGCTAAATACTGACTAAGATCGTGATAAATATCTGAAGCTTATTAAACACAAGATTATTAGTATCATAACTACATGAGTTAGTCATCATCAAAACTAGAGTAATAGGCCTTTGGGCTAACAGAAACGCGCTTGCGCCAGCTATTTTTTGTTTCAGAGTTGATTTTGTGTTGTATTAATGACCAAATTATTCTATAGAGGATCTGCTGACCTAGTGAGACAAATAATGATGTAAATTTTCCAGAATACTTTAGGATTATATATTTATTTTAGGAATCCTTAGTCGGTTGCCTAGAGTTTTTGGGATTTATAAAAGGCCTTGCATACTCTTGTATTTTTTATAATAATATGAGATCCATATTTTGAGACTATTTCTCTTAATAAAGCTCTGATTTTTCCTAAATTTTGCTGAATCTTGAAGAAGACCAAAGGAGAAGGAGCTACATTCAATTGGGTTTTTCCTTTCCTTTCTTTAGTTTTTTAGTTTAATATTTTTCAATTACAAAATCATGTTTTCTTACTTTTTATTTATGAACTAAAATAACCTTGCTAGGGCTTAGATGTAAGCTTTCTATTGAAAATTATTCATAAGTTAATTTGCATCTAGTTGTTCTTATTTAAAGTTTGCTAAATTTCTATTTTTGTTTTAAAGTCTAATAATTGATGGTCACAATTATATAGATGGTTAAGTTGGAGACCAATAGGAGATAACCTAGCAGCGCATTTAGGAATAGAGATCACTTCTTACAGGCTAAGACCGATAGGAGAAGTATAGATTGTGCAATCTTTAGAGAAGAATCATAAATCTTAGTGTTGTTTTAGCTAGTAAATCACTAAATCGACAAATTGTAGGTTTTAGTCTAAGGTTAGATTTAATGATATTCGACGGAGATTATTAATTACCAAAGAATTTTTCAATTATTAGCAATACTTAAATAAAGTTTCTAGTGCAAATAATAGAATAATCAGAGATAGATTAGCCAAAGTCGAAAGTCCTAGCACTTTTCTCATGTTCAAAACTCTTCTTTTTAATTTAATTTAACTTATTTTTACCAAGTATTTATATCTATCAAATAAGATCTGTAAATAATTATTTGTGATACTTAAATACAATCCATGTGGGTTTGACACTTTTCATCATCACTTTATTACTTGTAATGATTAGTATACTTGCCAGTTCATACATCACCTCCTCTTAAGATGCAAATGATTCTCAATGCTTTTCATCAAAACTTGCTCTCTAGGATCTTCCAAATTCCTTGCGGAGGTCTCTTTCATCACATGATACTTCATATCCTGCATCAAATAAGATCTGATGACGCCACACACCATCCTATTCATCTTGTCCTAATCTTTCTTTGAGATCTCCTTTGATTTTTGTCATATAGAAGAGAGTCTTCCAAATTAGTCAATGCATCCATCACTTCGCATCTCAACATACCAAAGTTGTTCGTGCCATCGATCTTCAATTGGTAAATATTAACGGTCTTCACTGTTAATTGATTGCCTTCAGCTATATTCTCCAGAGAACCAAATACAACTATGGAAACTAATCAGTGAAAATAGATCCAAATAGATAAAGGTCAAAACTTTACCTCCAAACGAAATCCTAGATTGAATTTTTGAAAATGATCTACTCCACCAATCCCAACGAACCCAAAAGTTCTGATACCACTTGTTGGGTCGTCTAGAGGCTCAGAAGCAACTATCAGAGTTACTGAGAACAAATAATGAACGCACGAACAAAGAACAAAAAAAGAGAACATGAGATTTAATGAGATTTGACAATTTGCCTACGTCCTTGGGGTAGAAGGGAGAGAAATCTTAATAATCAAATCACTAATATAGGTTACAAATAAGGGTACATCACCCCTTAATATATAGTCAAAAAATCCACAAAGAAAAGAAAATCAAAATTTCTGAAATCAGATCAAGATCGAAGTCAAAATTCAATTTGAAAACTGGCAGACCCAACTTACGGTCGACCGGGTGATCGACCACTTGTTGCGCAGTCGCAAATCCTGCCTCTGGTCAGTTGACCCGGCGGTCGATCGACTGACTTGTGTGCACTTTGTGTGCCACATGCGGTTGATGAGCGATCGACCACTAGTTCAAATTGCGTCTGTACTACTTTTTTTTGGTCGGTCAATCGACTGACTCCTTTTCTTTTTAGTTATGCATGTCAGTCGACAGAGTGGGCGACCGACCTGTCTGCTTCTTCTATCTTTCATAATGGCTTGGATTATGCCTTTAATTGCAAGAGTGATTTCTACTGCCTTCTGTAACAGTCTGCGCTAAAGTAGGAATTGTTGCAACGTTTAAAATGTGAGATGACCTGGCGGTGTAACAGACTCCATGAATATAGGTGGATATCAATGATGTCAGTTGTTGCGGTCGTCTTGCTCGGGACGAGAATGTAACACCAGATGTCTCACTGTATCGGTATTCGAATGGCGTACAAATTTGGTTTGAAATTTCTGGCAGTTAGATTGAACCAGTTTTAGTTTCAGATATTATTTTTAATATTTTAAATTTTTTAGATTATTCTGGAATTTTTTTAGATTATTTTGGAAGATGTCTTAATTCGGTGTCGATCGATACCGGTAATCGGTTCTAGAATTTTAATTCACAAATGGAGTTGAATTTCAAGAATTTGCTTTCAAATTATTCTTCAAAATAATATTTACTATTTTAGTGTATTTTTGGAGATTTTTCTGAAATAGTCAAAATTTGGCCAAATCGGTGTCGACCGGCATTAGCGATATATTTCAAGGTTTTAATTTGTAAATTAGACTTAATTACTAGAATATAATTTCACATTACTTTTTAGTATAATATTTCCTATTTTATAAAATTTTTGAGAACTGTTCTGAACTAGTCAAATTTTGACCCAATTAAAATAATACGAAATAATTCATTTCTTTTTTTCTATTTCTTTTTCTTCTATTTCTCCCTTCATCTACAGACTTCCCTACTGCCTCAATCAATGACTTCCCATAACCGACTCCCACTAATCACTCTCCTAATCCTCTATTCTTTAATCCTTTCACTCTTTTTATTTCTCATTTTTAATCTCTCTTTCTCCCTCTCTTATCACTCTCACTCACCCCCAATCTCCCCCTTTCACCTACCCAGGCCGACGCCATCTCCACCCAACTCTGGTGATATGGCCAGCTGACCTACGCAGTCGGCCAGGCCACGACAACACCACTACCCTCTCACTTCCTTATCCCCTCCATCATTTCCCAATCTCTTTATTTCTTCTCCTCCTTCACCTTTAATTAAACCCATCACCAATCTCACCACCATCATCATCCAATCCTCCACCACTTCTCCTTCTTCTCCTCCTCTACTAAGATCACCACCATCACAGCTACTACCTTCAATATCTCCACCACCAATCACGACCACCACTATCTACCACCACCAATCAACATCATCATCTCTACCACTCAACTCCCTTTTTCTCCAACCTTAGCAACATCACCACCGCACCGGCCAGCCTGGCCCATCAACTGGCCATCTAGTCTGCCGCTAGCGACGCCCACGGCCAGCCAGCCCATGCTGAGCCACCCTCTTCTTCCCTCCTTCCTTTTCCTTCTTTTTCTTTCCTTCTTTCTTCTTTACCTTTTTCTTTTTCTTTTTCTTCGATTCCAATCTGAGCTCTCTCTCCCCCCCCATCTCACTTTCAATTGGGTCTAAACCCAATAACTCGCATCCAAAACCCAATAAGCCCAAACCCTAACCCATTAACTTAAACTCGTTAACCCATTACCCAAAACTCAATCACTTTAACATTTAGGTTTGGGTTATTGGATCCAAACTTGACCCATTAGCAACCCAAACCCACTTCAAAAATAAAGAAAGATAAATTTACACAAAAACCCTTGGTAATTTAAAATATTTGCATTTTAGATTTTATGAATTACATATTTAATCACTTTTATATAAATTAGTGTTCGAGTGATATCTTGATTGTGCGGTGTCCGATTTGGACGATTCTCGAATCATTGTGATCGTAGAAAGATGAGTTACCTCCTTATACTAGCTATGTGAGTATTTTTCTTTTACAAATTATATTTAGTCATGATAAATAAAATTAATTGATTGCTTTATAAAATAAATCAGAACTATCAGTAAATCATTATAAATATTATTTAATAAAATGTAATTATCGATAAATCACTATAATTAGAATATGTTTGTTAGTTATTGGAATATAATTGATAAAATAATAATTTATTTTGTTTCTTGATTTAATATAAAATACAGATGAATTAGTTATATATTTGTAATACGCGGTTATTGGATTATTGATAAAGACATCCTAAAATACTAAATTAATAATCATTAAAATGGTTGTGAAGAGCTCGAAAATAAAACTTATATATAATTCATTTGTGATATCTCATAGTAATAATAATGAAATTAACATGTCTATATATCTACCGATATATGTTTTTGTAACATCTATCACACTAGCCATTGTCATTTCATGTACATCTATCACCGTCACAAATATATTGTTACACTGAATACTATAATTTCATGATCATGTACCACTGATACACGGATACTGTAATGCTGGCCGAAAGGCCCATCACTCTAGTTTTGATGATGATTAACTCATGTAGTTATGGTTTACTAATAATCTTGTGTTTATTTAGTCTCAGATATTTGATCAAGATATTAGTAGGTGTCTAGCTTCAACAAAGAAGTTTAAGAGCTAACACATGTAGATTCAAGAGCTCGTGTGTCAAGATCGCATCTAGCACTCGGTTGGAGTCAAGCTCCTTGGATCGCGTTTGGATTGAGTCAGCTTGGAGATAAGAAGACTTTGGTTTGTATTTAGTTTAGTATGTTTAGATCTTGTGAAAAGATTGATAGTATTAATATGCTCAAGTACACACGCACACACAAGTTTCAATATGATTGGTTAGTTTCAATAAGTTTGGTTTCTGGTTTAACCGGTATTGGATTTCATGTCAAAAACATAGATATATATCTTATATGTGTATTGGATTCTATCCGTACACTCTATGCTTCAAATATAGTTTAAATATCTTATTTTTGTATCCATATGAGTTTTGGAGAATAATCGGATTTCCATTTCAAAGATTAGTTTTTGGAAAATACGGTTTTTGTTTAAAGGCCTAATTTCTATATCGCAAAAATGGTTCAAATAGTTTGTAATATGTGTTGATTTTTAGTCACTCATATTTGTTATTTAAAGATCTTATAAGAATTTATTTTTGTAGAATTTATGTGATTTTATGCGATTTAATTGGTATTAAATTAACTATGTTTTAAGTCCAGAATTTCCCAGCAAGACCACTGGCAGTTGACCGGACGGTCGACCGGACCAGGAGTCGGTCGACCGATGTGCACGAGGAACGTGCATAGGCCAGCCATAGAAGGCGGGTCGACTGCGCGGTCGACCGACTGAAAGCACCCAACTCTCGGGTGCTGGCTGGTCGACCGGGCGGTCGACCGAAGGCTTGGCTCGGCTAACCGGGCGGTCGACCGGAGGCTCAACGATCAGAAAAATGACCATTGGCCGATCGACCAGGCGGTCGACTGGAAGGTCAATTTTGACCATATCTGGCTGATAATGGCTAGTTTCTTGAGAGGCTATTTATAGGCCATCTCTTGGGTTGTTTTATACATGATTTTTTAGAGCTAAAATTTTTATCGTTCTCAGTGGTTTAGCAAAAAGTTTTCAACGAGTTTTTGGGCTACAAAGTTTTATTTTTATTTGTTTTAAAGTGTTAGAAAATTCAAAGAAAAAAGAGTCTTTTGGAAATTGATTTTGATCTTGATTTCTATATATCTAATTGGAGATTTCCCAAGTGTTTTTCTTTGTTATTTTCATTCCAAACACTTTGTTTTCTCACACTTGAGCTATCATCTCTATCCTATCTATAGGATCTTGTTTTTTGTGGGAAAATTGGTTTGTGGTCTTTGAGATCACCAAGGCTGTTTGTGGTCTATTGAGATCACCAAGTGTTTGTAATCTCTTTACTTTGGGTGTTCATCCCTCTTGTGTAGAGGTGATTGAGATTGTGATTTGGGTTTGTGATTGTCCCTCTTAGGAAAAGGTGATTGTGGTTGGTTTGGCTTTGTGTCTTGTCCCTCTTAGTGAAGAGGTGATTATTGTTTGGCTTAGTGCCTTATCCCTCTTGTGTGAGGTGATTGTGGTTGTGCCTTGCCTCTTGTGTTGAGGTTGTTTTGTTGGAGAGAGGAGTTGTGTACTCCTAGTTTGTATTTGCCAAATCCTCAGTGAAGGTTCCCTTTGTGAGAGGTCCTGTGTGGACATATAGTGAAAATCCTTCTGTGTGAAGGCAGGGACGTAGAGCAGTGGCTCGAATCTCGAAACATATCTCGATGTTTGCGATTGATCCACTATTTCTAAACTCTCTCTCTTTTATACCTTGCATTGTTTCATATTGTTCATACCATACATATATGCATGGTATTGTTTGTGTGTGCCCATACTTGTGTTGAACTAAGAGAGCTTCAAATAGCACCTCAACTCTTATTTAGAGGAATCTAGAGGAGTTAGTCCAAAGCCCTTCACCGGAAATTCGGCTACACTCTTTGGTTACACATAGTGTGTTGCATTTAGTTTTTAATTTCACATCATTTGTCATTAAATTAGCCATAGACCTATTCACCCTCCCCCTCTAGCTGTATTTTCAATTAGTATCAGAGCCTACGCTCCTGATATTAGGTTTAACCACCTAGGAGTGAGATCTTGGTTAGCTAATATAGTATTTGCATTCATACTTGTTTACTTTCACTCATGGATCACCTTGCCCCTCCCACCTTTGATGTTTCCAACATCGATATATGGAAGCTTAGAATGAGTGCTTATTTAAAAATCCTAGGAATGCATGTTTACCTTACTACTATCAAGAAATTTTATCTTAGTAGTAACAAGCATATAGAAGCCAATGCACAAGTCTTAGAGGCACTTAAGCAAACATTAATCAAAGATTCTTTATCTACTCATTGTGATTCCGCTTTTGCAGTGTAGAACACATTAACCTCTCCAAAGTTTCAAACGACAAAATATGTGGAGAAAAAAATCTAGTGCAGAAGAATTCGAACAAGCTTGCTACATGGTCCAAGGGAATGACTCCCTTGAGGTACATTCGAAAAATCAACTAGATGATAGTTCTAGTTCTTCTAATGATAACATAGATGCAGATGCATTTAATAAAGAACTATCTATTGTATGTGAAAACTTGCTAGAAAAATATAAAGTTTTTAAAAAGAAAAGTTTGAAAATAAAAGAGGAAAATAAGGATTTGTTTTTAAAACTTAATATGTCTTTGATAGAGAGGGATGAGATTTCAAATGAAAGGGGCTCATTGAAATCCCAACTTGATCTTACCTTAAATGAAAACAAAATTTTAAAGAGTAATGATTGAGATTTTCCCTGCACACAAAATATAGAATTTCAGAATTTAAAACAATAGTGCAGGGCGCTGAATTCTAATCCGCTGTAGCAATGGCTATGCGGGTCGTGATCCTCAGGGAGGGACTAGCGATGGAAGCGTTTAAGTAAGTTCTCTAAAAATTTCTTCTTTTAGTTATTAAAAGGAAAATAAGAAAATAGTAGTTAAAGTTAGGTTAGGAAGAAAGCGGTAGGTTAAAAGATGGAGAAATAGAAGCGGTATTTACAATGAGTTGGAAAACAAAGAGTTGGAAGATGAAGTGTTGGTGACTTAATCTACAGAAATAAAAGAAAATAGAAAAAATAAAGAAACAATTACCTTAGTTTGGTTGATGAAATACGTGAAAACCTTACATGTTCTACCTTGCTTCGGAGGCGTTCAACGCATAAATCATAGGATCAAGCTCAGTCCCTTATTCGCATTATATCATCAAGCTGGGTAAGAATGAAGTGATACGGACCTTGAGGAGGAGAACATCTCCATGAAGTATCGTTGGCACTCACAAAGACTTGTTATACTTGTTCTTCGGAAATCACTTGCATGCTCATCAAAAACCAACAGAGATAAAATAGAAAACGAAAAGAAAACGAAAAGGAAATTAAAGCGATGAACATAAAAATATTACCTTTATTGCTTGAAACAATGGAAGACAAGAGGAGGGTACATCGGTATCACTCTCAATATAGACCTCTCTCTCTCTTATTTACATAAACAAAAAATAAAAATTACAAAAGAAAATAAAAACCTAACTACAAACTGGAAGAAAGCCTAAAAACCCTAGATTTGGCCTTGTACTGCGCTGTGCGTTCTTCTCGGTTGCTCTGCAGGGGTATTTATAGGTGCAGAAGGAGGTAGAGTCCCAATACGACTCCTCCACGAAAACCGTTGCCCTGGCTCATCCAAACTGCCGCGGAAACGATGCTGGGCCGCGTTTCCGCGGCCAAGTTGTGTCGGCTGGCCACGCGCTTTCGCGCGTGGCCTCCTCTGGTCCGTCCATCTGGGTTTATTCTTCTGGAAGATGTATCCTTACTCTTTATTTTAGATTTTGGGATAACTTAGGAAGCAAGTTACCCTAAATCCAAATCTTTTATCAACGAATTTGTGATCTTGAACTCTCCTTCTTTGGCTTTTATCCTCATCCTGCAAGTATTTAGGGTTGAATAGAAGTCTATCCTTCCCTCTTCTTTAGTATTTGCAACATTGCCCTTAGTAATTGCAACTTTGACATTTGATAATTGCAAATTTTGCATTGGGCTTTAAACATGGGCCTTTGGGCTTCTTTTAAGGCTTTATTCCTTTATTTTTATTTCTCAAGACCTACACACAATAAATAATAAAATATTAGTAATGTGCAGAATTATAGGAATAAATATGAACATGTGATAGTAAATGTATTGAAAAATATGCACTTTTCACTACTTATCACACCCCCACACTTATCTTTTTGCTCGTCCTCGAGTAAAAATCAAAAGAAAAAGAAAAACTAAACTAGCTAACTCACTCTCGTAGGAATCACGGTTGCACTTAGCATGTGCAACAAGCCGTTAAACCCCTAGGTTACCCTAGAGGACGAGTGTTGTCTCGTGAGGGTTTTCAGCGGATTACACCCACAAAATCCATAAAAAGGAAAATATTTGAAATATGTTTGAAGAGACTAAGTAGTCTATAAGTTTTTAGGATCCTCATTTTTATTCATTCTTAACTTAGTCTTTATATAGTAAATTGTTTTCCTTTTTAGGTAAGGGTCAAAATTGAATTTTTGTATAGTCTTTTTCGTTACCCTAAGTCATATGCATCCTTGTGAATCTTTACTAGGAATTCCTTAACTTGGACTCTCATGCCTCTTTATTATTATTATTTTTTTCTCTTTTTTTAATATGTATAACTCATCTAATTTTCTTTCGTGTAAGCATGAAGGCTTCTTGAGGCCCTTATACCTAACTAATTGACTATTAGATGTGTTAGTACATATAAAAGTAATTTTACTTAGTTTTCTTAGGCTTTCTAATCCACCCATGTAGCGAACTTAAAGTCGGTGGCTCCCAAACCGGTCGGTTTTAGGGCACCGGGTGAGAAAACACCCCACGAACTTAAATTCGAGTGAACTAGGCCACAAAACTAAGGACGCTTATTTATAAACTCACCTTTATGCGTGAATACTTATGCTTCTTGAGGCACATGTATCCAGCTTAATTAGTGATTTTATTTTTTATTTTTTATTTTTATATATTTTTTTTATATGAGGCACAAGTGTCTTTGTCTTAGAATCCTAGATATGCATTAGGTATGCACATTTTATTAAGGTAAAAATCAAGACTAATTACTTATTCAATTTTTCCTCCTATACCTAAAATTCAACAATTTATTTATTTTGACCAAGTTTTTAAAAATCCTAATCATGATTTTCCTAATTCTTAAGACTAACTTAGATTTCTTTCAAAAGATAAGTCAAAATTTGTCCTTTTTTTTAAATTTTTTTTTTAGCAAAAATTTTTTTTACTAGCAAAATTTTTTGTTAGTTTCTACTTATGTTAGTATGTTAGTAAAGCCTTCCCCCACACTTATCTCATGCATTGTCCTCAATGTATGAATGTATGCATATATGCATGAAAAAGAAGAAAGGGAAGGCAGATGTTACTTCAAGGTGGTGGTTCCGGTGGTGGTCTAATTGGGCCAAGCGTTGCTACCCAATCAAGATAATGTGGTATTCGGAGGAACCCACCAGAAATTTCTCTTGTATAACCCACTAAAATGTATGTATTATCATTTTTTAACAATTCCACCCCATCAAATTTTCAAATTTCATAATTATTTTCAGAGTCAATTGTGTCAACCGCCTTGTCCAAAAATGGAGTGTGAAAAGATGGAATGATTGACTTGGACGTCAGAAGTATGTGAACGAATACCGACTCAGGAAAGAAACTTAAATCAAGTAATGGTTCAGGAGTCGGGCTTGGTTCAAGAAGTGGGTCCAAATCAAGAAGTTGAAACTCAAGTCCACAATCATTTTCCCACAATGGAATGTGACTCAATACTGGTGATTCAAGTTCAGGAATAATAGGTGTGGGAATCAAAACTGACTCTAAAAGATTACCTAAGTTGGGTAACAAAACAGGAGTCAATAATGATTTGGGAATTTGAACTTGATCACAGATTTGAGAATCTAGGTCACATATCTCATTGAGTTCAATATCATAAAAATGAGAACTTGCCAATTTATCTATGGGACTTTCAAAATTATAAAATTGGTCAAGTTTAATATGACCATCAAAAATGGGTGATTCAATTTCATGATGAATTGGCACAGGATCCAATGTTGACTCGGGAAAAGTAAAATCAGGTGAAGACATCGAAGTCATCATTGAATCAGGAAGTAGAATTGAATCACCAAGTGGGAGATGATGATCATATTCATGCTCAAGTTCTATTTCAGGAAAGGAATAACTTGCCAAACTATCAAAAATTGGAGTTTCGGCAAGTTCAAATGATGGTACTGAATTAAAATCTTGTTGTTCAAAGCAACGTGACTCTTCGGCTTTAAGAGAGTGGTCAGCGATATTAGAATTGGCCGAACGGTGAGAACGTAAAGATTGAACCATCATATCTATTTCATGATCACGAGCTAATCTAGCTTCAAGCATCTTTTCATAGTCAATTGGTGCATTATTTTGTGGTTGGACTTGAAAAGAGGAAGTGTTGTTGGGACAATCATGATGAAGTTGTGAGTCGGTCAGATTCTGTGACTGTTGCTTGGACTCACGCATCATCATGTCTAAGATTGATGGTGGTTGTTGCTTGGACGCATGCATACTCATCATTTCTAAGATAGATGGTTTTCTATTCTGCATGGGTGGATCTGAGTATGAATCTTGGAAATATTGTGGACAAGGTGGATAAGGAGGACAAGCTGGTTGAAAATTGGACTCGGGGGAGCGAAACCCATGGACTCTGTGAAGAGTTGAAATTGTTATGGAAATTATGGTCATAAGATGGGGGACATGGGTTATATTCATTCGGATAAGACCATTCCGGCACACTAGGTTGGTCAAAGTTATAATATGCCGGGTTGGTAATATCCGAAAAAGAAGATTGTGTGTCATATGGATTAAAATTGAAAATATTATTATTATATGCCATATCACACAAACACAAACAAGAGAAAAAGAAAACAAACAAATAATCAAAAAAAGAAAAATTCTAATCTAACTTAGGGTAGACCTATGACCTAGACGACTCCTAACTGGTTAGACTGTCCACGGGAGGTGGGGTGCAAACTTTGACCACAAGTTAGCCAGCCAGGTCAGGGAAAGATTGGTGGGAGGTTTTCCGTCAAAGACGTTCCTTAATTAAGTAACCACCAACCTTCGGGCTTTCGGCCCTCAATCCCCTTCCTAGACACTGATTTGGCAGGAGTCAAATTCCAACACTGTTCCCCTTAGGATAATCTCCTAATTGAGTCCAAGATGTCCCTAGGGCCAACGTCTACTAATTTTTAGTTAGGCTTGGGTTAGTGAGTGAGGAGATTATTTGTGGGCCAAGGAAGGGTGATGAAATCCCCACCTTATCTTATTTATAGGACAAGCCCTTAAGTCAATTTAGAGCACGTGTAAAGCAATGGACAAATATTCACTCAAAAGCAGTAAATCAGCCAAGGGTACTTCCTAGTCTATATGCAATGTGAACGTACCTTGTCTCCAGCACTCTTCAACAGAAATTAAAAATTAAATAGACACGTGCCTATATGCAAGAGTCTAATTTTTTTTTTTTTTCAACAAATAGGTTACTGTTAATTAATTAGCAGTGTGCGGGGTGATCACAGAGAAAAGTTAACAGAGTAGTAAACAAATATTGCAATTTGCAGCAACCTGCAGAAAACAGAGTGAGTAGTGAACTACTCAGGCCGCGGAAACGCGGCTCTGTAGTAGGCTCTGCTGCTCTGCCTTCGAGGGCAGAGGCACAGAGTTGCTATATGTCCTTTTCTGCTGTTATTTTTCCTGTTCTCCGAACCTGCAAACAGAAAGAATAAAAGAATTAGTTATTATTATTTTTTTTAGAGAATAACTTACCGTCCCTCCCCGGCAACGGCGCCAAAATTTTGATTGAGATTTTCCCTGCACACAAAATATAGAATTTCAGAATTTAAAACAATAGTGCAGGGCGCTCAATTCTAATCCGCTGTAGCAATGGCTATGCGGGTCGTGATCCTCAGGGAGGGACTGGTGATGGAAGCGTTTAAGTAAGTTCTCTAAAAAATTTCTTCTTTTAGTTATTAAAGAAAAATAAGAAAATAATAGTTAAAGTTAGGTTAGGAAGAAAGCGGTAGGTTAAAAAGATGGAGAAATAGAAGCGGTATTTACAATGAGTTGGAAAACAAAGAGTTGGAAGATGAAGTGTTGGTGACTTAATCTACAGAAATAAAAGAAAAGAGAAAAAATAAAAGAAACAATTACCTTAGTTTGGTTGATGAAATACGTGAAAACCTTACATGTTCTACCTTGCTTCGGAGGCGTTCAACGCATAAATCATAGGATCGAGCTCAGTCCCCTATTCGCATTATATCATCAAGCTGGATAAGAATGAAGTGATACGGACCTTGAGGAGGAGAACATCTCCATGAAGTATCATTGGCACTCACAAAGACTTGTTATACTTGTGCTTCAGAAATCACTTGCATGCTCATCAAAACCAACAGAGATAAAATAGAAAAGGAAAAGAAAACGAAAAGGAAATTAAAGTGATGAACATAAAAATGTTACCTTTATTGCTTGAAACAATGGAAGACAAGAGGAGGGTACATCGGTGTCGGTGTCACTCTCAGTATAGACCTCTCTCTTATTTACATAACCAAAAAATAAAAATTAGAAAAGAAAAATAAAACCTAACTACAAACTGGAAGAAAGCCTAAAAACCCTAGATTTGGCCCTGTACTGCGCTGTGCGTTCTTCTCGGCTGCTCTACAGGGGTTTTATAGGTGCAGAAGGAGGTAGAGTCCCAATACGACTCCTCCACGAAAACGTTGCCCTGGCTCATCCAAACTGCCGCGGAAATGCGGCTGGGCCGCGTTTCCGCGGCCAAGTTGTGTCGGCTGGCCACGCACTTTCGCGCGTGGCCTCCTCTGGTCTATCCATCTAGGTTTATTCTTCTGGAAGATGTATCCTGACTCTTTATTTTGAGATTTCGGGATAACTTGAGAAGCAAGTTACCCTAAATTCAAATCTTTTATCAACGAATTTGTGATCTTGAACTCTCCTTCTTTGGCTTTTATCCTCATCCAGCAAGTATTTAGGGTTGAATAGAAGTCTATCCTTCCCTCTTCTTTTAGTATTTGTAACTATTGCCCTTAGTAATTGCAATTTTGACATTTGATAATTGCAACTTTTGCATTGGGCTTTAAACATGGGCCTTTGGGCTTCTTTTAAGGCTTTATTCCTTTATTTTTATTTCTCAAGGCCTGCACACAATAAATAATAAATATTAGTAAATGTGCAGAATTATAGGAATAAATATGAAAATGTGATAGTAAATGTAGTGAAAAATATGCACTTTTCACTACCTATCAAGTAAAAATGATTGTGATAATGTTATAAAGAAAAATGAGGTTTTGTCCTCAAAACCTGAAATTGTTTTAAAGGAGAATGAATCTTTGAAAAATAAAATTGCTTTAATTTCAAAGAAATTGGATATAGTTTCAAATGAAAATAAATCTTTAAAAAATAATTTATCTTCTCATGTTTGCCATGCTACTATATCTTCATTATCTAGTTTTTCTATTGCATGCTCTACTTCTTCTTCAATTATTAAAAATGATATATGTGTTTTAAAGAAGAGTGTAGATTGTTTGGGCTCCACTTTGAGCCAATGTGCTATGAATCATAAGAAATTGGAATCCATGTTTCGCAAGAAACATGCACCGCATATGCATGCACACAAACCACGGCATACACATGCTCATCATGCGCGCGCACACACACACACACACACGATTTTATATACGCTCATGTGTACACTTTACACATTATGAACATAAGAGCCACCTTGCAAAGTTTTGTTATGATAGGATACATAATTCAAATTTTGCAAATAAATTTGTTTGGGTTAGGAAAGATGATAACCCCTATGGACCTAATAAGGTATAGGTACCAAAAGTCACTCCTATTTTATTTGATGTAGGTGTGGGCTCTCACTTGACGTGAGGGTATTGGTGCCTTGATGGTGGATGTGTTCCGTGCTAAATGGTGACACTTTTGAATGCATAACTTTCAAGAAAAGTTTGGTGGGAGGACCACCATGGTTTGGAGATCTAGAGATTAACCCTAATGGTTTTGGTAACTATCTCTAACTCCCATTTAGTTTATATGCTTTCATATTATTGATTTTTAGCATATTGGATTTTTTGTGATTATTATGTTAAATGTCATGTTAATTAGACTAGTGATATGTATATGTAGCTTTTGAGATACACCCATGTTTATATCGACTTATATTTTTGTGTTCTCATTTTATTTTAACTATTGTGTATATCCTAGTTCTAAATTATATGCATTTAATCTAATGATCATGTTTGTTTATGGTTTTGCACTTCATGTTTTGATTACTTGTTTAGATGTAGTTTTCATTAAAACTTGTATTTATACTTGTACAACTAATGAGCCACATTTGGTTATTATGTGTTTGTGCTTAATTGCTCATTTGTACCCATTAGATGTACTTGCATAGCCTAGTCTTGATGATTCTTACATTTTAACTTGTATTCCCTATTTTTGTATATATTTTCATAAAAATATATGTTTAGTTTCATGTATATGTTAATTTTGTTTAAAACCATTAGATATATATGTATACCCTTGAGTCACTTGCCTTCATGCAAACTCTTTTATGGACTCGTTTATTTTCGAGATATGTATGTTGATTGTAAAATGAAAGAGTAAGAAATTACCGTGTAGCTTTGAGCTAACGGGTCATGTCCACGAGGAGGAATGCGATGAAAGCTTTTCGGTATTTTGTTTTGAAAGCTAAGAATGGTGCTAGTTTTTTAGTTGAAAAGATGATGGAAAGAAGGGAAATGATTAAAAGAAAATTTGTAAATTTGGAGAAGGCTTTGGAAAGGGTGATTTAAAAAGCTTTGAAAAGTGATTTGTTGTTTTTAATATAAGAAGGAGAAGATCTGGGCTCACTAATTTTTAACTCAACTATGTACTTATCTCAAGAACATTTGGGTGCATCACTGTTATTATAAACAAAAACCTTTAGTTTCTTTTAATGTCCAAGTAAAACAAATAAGATGGTTTCATTTAAATCTTAAGCCCTTTCATTACAAATCATTAAAAAGAGAATGTTAAACTATCAAGCGCGAAGAAGCAAGTATGGAATAAAAACAGTTCAAAAAGATTTGTGCTTTGAAAGTCCAAGTTTAAAATAAAGACTGTTGGCCCAAAAGGTTACACTCTCCATTTGTTTAAGTTTTGATGATAACAAAACACATAGAAGTTATTTGGTACCAATAAGTTGTTTAGAATGAGTTTCAGGTTCGTACTAGTCATGATGGTCTTATTAAGCATATTGCAAGGATAATGGCACTAAAACGCAAATGACGCAAGAGGACATTTTCATAGGAAAGAAGGCTCTAGCTCGGTAACGCAGTTCAGAGACACCTTCCTATAAAGTTTTTATATTTTTAGTTTGTTAAAGAATAGTATATACGTTTGAAGCTCAAATACACACACATAAATTCAATACGTTTGATTTTTGATTTAATCGGTTTTGGATTTCAAGTACATATATCGGGTTTTGGATTTGAACCAGTTTTAGTTCTGCTGATCTGCTTGACACCCTTTTATATTTGTTATCATAACTTTTTATTCTTATATTCAAATAACATGATTTACTTGCTCTATATATTCATTGCAATATTCACTTGTTTCATATTCATATTGTCGATCAAATACTCATATAACAAGATTGCATTACGCACCTCAAACTCTTATCTAGAGGAATCACGAGAAAGGAGTTCAGAGCCCTTCACGGGGTATTCGGCTTCTAGTTTTGTTTTGGATGATCGTTGCATCATACCATATTTTTAATTGTGCATTGATTAGCATTATCACCTATTCAACCCCCCTCTAGGTGATTTCAAAGACATCCTCATGTGCTTTTAAGAATAAAGTTTAACTAAGGTACTTTCTAATTCAAAAAGTGTTGCTTTCATGAAAGTCAGTCAAGAGAGAGGTGATAGACGAGATCAGTTAATGAGCCCAGAAAATAGTTTAGCTACTCATTATGAACTGAAAACAAACAAGAGAATGACAATTGAACATGAACATACTAAATTCGAGTTAAGTTGAATAAGCAAGTAGAAGCTCCTTTGATTGTCACTTCAAAGACGAATTACACACTCAATTCCACTCTTCTCTCTTTACTAGTCTAAACAAAAATAATAAATAGGAGATACAACTTCTCTGAACTATCTAACAATGCTCCTAAAATGCTAAAGAATAAATAAAAATTCTAATCCTAGTCTTTGCCCCTTTCTTCTCCGTTGAAAATGATATTTATAAGGAAAAAAACAGAGGGGAGAGGTCGTAGGAAGATTGGGGGAGCAAACGCTCCCCCAACAGCTTCAACAAGGCCGCGAAAACGTGGCTAGGGCCACGTTTCCGTGGCCCTGGTGTGGCTAGGTGGCCACACCCAATTGGTGGAAATCCCTTGTTTGGTGAATCTCCCATATCTTCTGCTGGTTTTTTCATTCAGCTCCAGGATTTGACGAAACAGCCTTTGATTGTTTGCTTCAATCGCTTGATTTGGGAAGATTCATTTCAACCAGTTTTCAACCTCTCTGATTTGCCAAGATCTGTCCTGATTCCTGATTTCGAATTTATTCTGAATTAAATCAGAATTTGATGGGCTTTTGAGCTTGTTTCTCTTTCCTATCTTTTAGCAATGGGCCTACATTCAACAAAGAAGAATAAGACTTATTAATAGCATTTATTAGATAAAAAAACATGGTAATTGAAAAACACCTAGAGGGGGGGTGAATAGGTGTAAGTGCTAATCTAATAAACTAAATGCAAACTAAGTGCGCTAAATGCGGAAGCTAATGCAAATTATGCACAAACTAATACAATACAACAAGTGTAGCCGAATTCCCCTTGCGAGGCTCTGGACTAACTCCCCTTGATTCCCCTTGAAATGGGTTGAGGCGCTATGTGAAGCTCTTGTTGGATGAGTACAAGTTAGGCACACACACACAAGCAATCCAAGCAATATGAAATATGTGCACACACAATCAAGCCAAGCAATCAAAGATATAGCAATATGAAATAATGCAAGGCAACACAAGCAATATGATAAGATGATATGAAGTATGATGCTTTGCACAATATGAGAGAGAGTTGAGAGAAATTGGATCAAACGCTAACACAAAGATTTGTTTCGAGGTTCGAGTACCCAACTCTACATCCCCGCCTACACCACCGTGTAGGATTTCCACTATCTCAACTCCCACCGAGGGAACCTCTACCGAAGAGGATTTCTTACAACCCAAGGAGTACCGAACTCCTCTCTCAATACAACCTCCACCGAGGCCAACAACAACCAACAACAACAACACACTCTACCAAAGAGGCTCACAACCAATCTCAATCACCTCACACTTGAGGGATACAAACCAATCACCCGATCACCTCTACCGAAGAGGGATTCACAAATAAAAGGGTGTTTACAACAAAGAGGTTTACAAAAAACAACCTCAAACTCTTCTCTTTCCTTTTCTCTTTTCTTTTTCCACAAAAACAAGATCCTAATAGTTTAGGATAGAAGATAGCTCAAGTGTGGAAACTAGGTGTTTTTGGAAACAAGCAACAAAGAAAAACTTCTTGGGAAATCACTTGTAGAAGATAGAAAATACAAAATAATACAATCTCCCAAACCCTAGCTTTCTTTGATTTTCCAAAAACCCAAAACAAATCAAGATGAGAAGTTTAAAGCCCAAAAACTCTTTTAAAAACTTGTTTTAAACTTCTGAAAACCTGGGATTTTTCTCTTGTAAAAACCTTGGCCAAAATCCCAAATGAATAGGGTTTATATAGGCCAAACCAGAAAACTAGCCGTTAGGCTGATGTGGCAGTTCTGACAGCCACCGGTCGACCGGCCCGGTCGACCGCCAACGGTCAAAAATATGACCGTTGGGCACTATCGGTCGACCGGCCCGGTCGACCGAAAATTCCCGAGAGCAGAGCTCTCAACTCGGTCGACCGGCCCGGTCGACCGGCTCTGTGCCTAACAGACGTGCACGTCCGTGCACGTCGGTCGACCGGATCGGTCGACCGGCCCTTTGGTGCGGTCGACCGTCCCGGTCGACCGACCAGCCTGTCAG
This sequence comes from Agave tequilana, assembly GCA_038442645.1. Classification (NCBI taxonomy): domain Eukaryota; kingdom Viridiplantae; phylum Streptophyta; class Magnoliopsida; order Asparagales; family Asparagaceae; genus Agave; species Agave tequilana. The sequence continues at coordinate 51,737 of JAVJIF010008201.1, forward strand.
CACAGTCCAGGTCAGAAAAATAGTGTAAAATATTTTCTAAAAATCTTTTAACACTTCTAAAAAATTCACAAAATTTGTTTTATCATTTTATATTAAAACATACACCTGTGATAAAAATTTCAAGACAATATATCAACATATCAATTTATTTTTGTGTCTTGCAAATTTTATCAAAACAAAACTTGTATTTTTATCAAACTTGATTTTTCCAAAACATGAATAGGGATATCAAAATAAGTTTGTTTAGCAAGTTAAACCATGTATGTATAACTAGAATACATCTACTATACATATAAAACATGTAAACTTGTTTTGATCAACTATTCATAAAAAACCAAATATCAAATCATAAAAGGAGTGTTTTGTGCACTTGAGCATATCAACTATACTAAGCTTTACAAATGGATCTAAAACTCATAATCTAAACTAGGATACCTAAGTCTTCCTTGAGGAACTCCATCTTCAAGTAGACTTGCTCCCAAACGCGATCCACCGAGTGCAAAGGGTATGATCTTTAAGCTTTGGCACCGGAATCACCATGATAAGCTTCTAATCATCTTGTTGAAGCTAATCACCAACTAATATCCTATTAATGATCTGAAACTTAGAAACACAAGAATATTAGTAAACATAACTACATGAGTGTTGATCATCATCAAAACTAGAGTGGAAGGCCATTGGGCCAACAATCTCCCCCTTTTTGATGATGACAAAACTCATGGAGTTATATATGCATGGATTAAAGTTAAGCTTCAAAGAAGCTCCCCCTTAACTCATGCATAAACAAATAAACAATAATATGCAATGCATGACAATACTCATGCATAAACAAATAAACAATAATATGCAATGCATGACAATGCATATAAACATGGTGCTCTAGATACCAATGGAATATTCAACATAAAATATGCTCTAGATACCAATTACAAAGCAAACTCTATAAATCAATTAAACTTACTATTCTTGAGATTAAAACATAATATATGCATATAAAAATAAGCATGCATATAAAACAAAACATGTACCAATCATGCATAGAAGTATTTGAGTTTTATATATGCATGTTAAACTCTCAAATAATTCTCCCCCTTTTTGTCAATCATCAACAAAGGGGTAAACAATCAAAACCATAGATAAAATGAGGGGTAAAAATCTTTCTCCCCTTTTTAAGTCAATCAAAACAATAAAACAATGTTCTCCCCCTTTTTGTCTAAAACAAAAAAAACAAAATCAATAAGGGGTGACTACAAACATGATATCAATTAAAAATATGTCAATGAATCATCTTGATACCAATAAACAAGAATCAATATATGTATATGTAAGAGAGATGTTAAGCTCTCCTTGCATATAGGAAATACAAATCAAAACTTTGAATATTTTCTTTAAACAAAAATTTTGAAAATACCAATTGTAATTAAACATAAGTCTTGAATTCTTAAACATGAATCTTGAAACCAAAGCAAATTTTGAATTTCTTAAATATGATACCAATTGTAAATATTTTACCAATTGAAAAGATTTTACATAGAAACATTGATACCAATTGTAAGAATTGAAAAAATTGTTCATTTTAAAACATATAAACAACTTTTAATCATAAAGTGTGGGAGTACAAATACCAATTGAAATACAAAATCATATTTTCTCCCCTTTATGAAATACAAACTAAGGTCATGCATAGTCTTGATAACAATTTAAAAGTAATCAATTTAAACAAAATTGAAACTCAAGCACTAGCATAAATACAAACATATATATGTATGAAAGATAGATACCAATAGAAATTGATATACTTGGAATTTAAAGCATACATACATACAAAACATATATGAGTATACAAGAAGATCAAAATGATACCAATTGAAAGAGTTCAATGATACCAATTGACATAACAATAAGTTCAAGTGTATACATCATATTATCTACCACCCAATCATAATTCAAGTTTTAAAGATTTTCAATTTAGGGCATACATGAACATGATCTCCCATCCTACCGCCCATGGAAGGTAGGGGTTTTCAAAGATAGATTTGAAAATGTAGTTTTGTTTGAAAATCTCTACCAAAGTGAAGAACATCGCAACTAGTTAAATGGAAAACTTGTTAACTAGTACGAAATCCTTCAAGTAAGGAATAAAACAAAATTGTTTTTCATAAACATGAAATTCACATCATATCAAACACTCAAGTTCAATTAGGCATAAATAAGACTCAATTATTCCTTAAAACACGAAATCATCAAAACTATCTAATCTTCAAGGCATATGTATGTCTAATACAAACTATAGTATACATACATATCCAAAACATAACGAGTCCACAAAATATATGCATTAAGGCACGTGGCTCAAAAAGGATACTCATGTATAGTCAATAGTTTGGATAAGATGGACATATACATGAAGTTAAATATTGACACAATAAACATGACAATCATGAAAACATGAAAAGCATGAAAAGTATGAAAATTTAGCTTTTCATTAAAACAATTTGATACCAATTCTTTTCAAGGTATATGTATGATTTGTCAACACAAGAAGTATACATACATATCCCTTAAACACACTTTGAGTCCATAATAGATATTTGCATGAAAGGCAAATGACTCAAGGGGTATACATGTATATCTTCAAGTTTGGCAAAATACACATATACATGAAATCAAATACAATCATAACGCAAATTCAAAAATGAGAATACAAGTTTAATATGTATGAATCATCAAAACTAGACTATACTAGCACATCTAATGGGTTCAAATAAGCATTCAATTTCAACTGTATATAGATTTATTTGTAGCCCACTCTATGTACAAGTATATAACTAGTCTTAATGAAAACTAACACTTAAACAAATATTCAAGACATGAAGCATCAAAACAAATATGAGAATCATCATGATAAAAGTCATCATGGAAAACTAAAACATGATTATTATGTGAATTCACATGTATTAGATTCATGATGTACATTATAGCTTAAACATAGTGAGAACACTAAGTATGGGATCATATAAGCATGTGTGTCTCAAATACTATATATGTATGTCAAGGATCTAATAAACATGGAATGAACATACTAATCCATAGACATTAAAAAAAATATGCTATAAACTATCAAAACATGCTATAAACAATGAAGTGGAAAGCATGTAAACATAATAAATGGGAGTAAAGGATTGTTACCAAAACCGAAGAAGCAACTTTCCTTGTCTCCAAAACATGGTGGTCATCTCCACCAATCTTCCTTGAAAGTGATGCATCCATATGATTTTCTTTAAGTCCGGAACGCATCCACTCCAAGGTGTCATCACTCTCACGTCATGTGAGAGCCCACACCTACATCAAAAATAGGAGGGGTGGTCTTTGGTACCCATACTCTTTTGGTCCATGGGGGTTAGTATCTTCTCTAACCCAAATAAAATTCTTTGCTAAATTAGGAGTATGTAATCTATCATAGCAAAATTTAGCAAGGTGGCCCTTACGTCCACAATGTGTACATGTGTACACATGAGCATACGTGTGATGGTGTCCGTGAGGAGCATGTGTATGCCGTGGAGGGTGTGCATGCATAATAGATGGAACTTGTTTCTTTCGAAACAAAGTTTCCAAACGTGTGTGGTTCATGGCACATTGGCTCATAGTGGAGCCCAAACAATCAATCTTCTTCTTAATCAAACAAATATCATCATTAATTTTAGAAGAAGTAGTGTGGCATGCAATAGGTGAAGTGTGTGATACTATCCTATCATGGCAAACATGTGCATCAATTTTATTTTGTAAAACATTGTTTTTATCTAGACAAACATTCAACTCATTTGAAATAGAAATAATCTTATTTTTCAAAGCAACATTCTCCTTTTAAACAAAATCAATTTTTGAAGTCAAATTTTCATTCTTCTTCAAAAGGTTTTCACAATCATTTTTATTTTTCAAAAATTCATTTTCTTTTAATACAAGATTAAGTTGAGATCTTAATGAATCCCTATCATTAGAGATCTCCTCTTTCTCCTGCGAAGCAATATTAAGTCTAGAATTCAAACACTTATTTTCTTTTTCTATTCCTAGACTTTTCTTTTTCAAAATCTTATACTTCTCAATTAATTTCTCACAAACAATTGAAAGTTCTTCATTCAAAGCATGTGGATCAACAATATCATTTCTTGAAGAACTAGCATCATCATCACTATCTAATGGAGTTTCCGAGTGTACCTCAAGGGAGTCATTCCCTTGGACCATGTAGCATATAGAGTTAGATTCTCCACTAGATTTCTCTTCTTGGATTTGGACTTGAAGCTTGGAGGTGTTGGTGGTTGTCAATTTGTTCCACACTACAAAAGCGGAATCAAAGTTAGAAACACATAAAAGATATTCTTTAGGCAAAGTGCTTCTAATAGCCTCTAGGGCTTGTGCATTGGCCCCTATATGATTGCAATCACCAAGATAACATCTCTTGGTGGCCACAAGGAAAACATGCAAACCTAGGGTCTTTAGGTACATGGACATCCTATACTTCCAAACATCAATGTTGGAAGGGTCAAAGCTAGGTGGGGTCATGAAGTCCATGGTAAACTATATATGAATGTGCAAACAAACAAATGCAAATGAGATTAGCAAGCAAATGGATCACTCCTAGGATGTTAAGCCTAAGTATCAGGAGCACTAGCTCTGATACCAATTGAAAAACACCTAGAGGGGGTGAATAGGTGTAAGTGCTAATCTAATAAACTAAATGCAAACTAAGTGCGCTAAATGCGGAAGCTAATGCAAATTATGCACAAACTAATACAATACAACAAGTGTAGCCGAATTCCCCTTGCGAGGCTCTGGACTAACTCCCCTTGATTCCCCTTGAAATGGGTTGAGGCGCTATGTGAAGCTCTTGTTGGATGAGTACAAGTTAGGCACACACACACAAGCAATCCAAGCAATATGAAATATGTGCACACACAATCAAGCCAAGCAATCAAAGATATAGCAATATGAAATAATGCAAGGCAACACAAGCAATATGATAAGATGATATGAAGTATGATGCTTTGCACAATATGAGAGAGAGTTGAGAGAAATTGGATCAAACGCTAACACAAAGATTTGTTTCGAGGTTCGAGTACCTAACTCTACATCCCCGCCTACACCACCGTGTAGGATTTCCACTATCTCAACTCCCACTGAGGGGAACCTCTACCGAAGAGGATTTCTTACAACCCAAGGAGTACCGAACTCCTCTCTCAATACAACCTCCACCGAGGCCAACAACAACCAACAACAACAACACCTCTACCAAAGAGGCTCACAACCAATCTCAATCACCTCACACTTGAGGGATACAAACCAATCACCCGATCACCTCTACCGAAGAGGGATTCACAAATAAAAGGGTGTTTACAACAAAGAGGTTTACAACAAACAACCTCAAACTCTTCTCTTTCCTTTTCTCTTTTCTTTTTCCACAAAAACAAGATCCTAATAGTTTAGGATAGAAGATAGCTCAAGTGTGGAAACTAGGTGTTTTTGGAAACAAGCAACAAAGAAAAACTTCTTGGGAAATCACTTGTAGAAGATAGAAAATACAAAACAATACAATCTCCCAAAACCCTAGCTTTCTTTGATTTTCCAAAAACCCAAAACAAATCAAGATGAGAACTTTAAAGCCCAAAAACTCTTTTAAAAACTTGTTTTAAACTTCTGAAAACCTGGGATTTTTCTCTTGTAAAAACCTTGGCCAAAATCCCAAATGAATAGGGTTTATATAGGCCAAACCAGAAAACTAGCCGTTAGGCTGATGTGGCAGTTCTGATAGCCACCGGTCGACCGGCCCGGTCGACCGCCAACGGTCAAAAATATGACCGTTGGGCACTATCGGTCGACCGGCCCGGTCGACCGAAAATTCCCGAGAGCAGAGCTCTCAACTCGGTCGACCGGCCCGGTCGACCGGCTCTGTGCCTAACAGACGTGCACGTCCGTGCACGTCGGTCGACCGGATCGGTCGACCGGCCCTTTGGTGCGGTCGACCGTCCCGGTCGACCGACCGACCAGCCTGTCAGCACAGTCCAGGTCAGAAAAATAGTGTAAAATATTTTCTAAAAATCTTTTAACACTTCTAAAAAATTCACAAAATTTGTTTTATCATTTTATATTAAAACATACACCTGTGATAAAAATTTCAAGACAATATATCAACATATCAATTTATTTTTGTGTCTTGCAAATTTTATCAAAAACAAAACTTGTATTTTATCAAACTTGATTTTCCAAAACATGAATAGGGATATCAAAATAAGTTTGTTTAGTAAGTTAAATCATGTATGTATAACTAGAATACATCTACTATACATATAAAACATGTAAACTTGTTTTGATCAACTATTCATAAAAAACCAAATATCAAATCATAAAACGAGTGTTTTGTGCACTTGAGCATATCAACTATACTAAGCTTTACAAATGGATCTAAAACTCATAATCTAAACTAGGATACCTAAGTCTTCCTTGAGGAACTCCATCTTCAAGTAGACTTGCTCCCAAACGCGATCCACCGAGTGCAAAGGGTATGATCTTTAAGCTTTGGCACCGGAATCACCATGATAAGCTTCTAATCATCTTGTTGAAGCTAATCACCAACTAATATCCTGTTAATGATCTTAAACTTAGAAACACAAGAATATTAGTAAACATAACTACATGAGTGTTGATCATCATCAAAACTAGAGTGGAAGGCCATTGGGCCAACAGTAATGTGACAATATATATACATATATGTGAGCAATCACACCCCACACTTATCTTTGCTCGCTCTCGAGCAAAACATCAAATTTAATCCTAATCAATTATTAGACCACTTTTGCAGGTCACTCGATTGCACTGAGCTTGTGCAACAAGCCGTTTAAACCTCTAGGTTACCCCTAGAGGACAAGTTTTGTCTCCTGAGGGTTTTCAGTGGATTGCACCCACAAAATTCATAAAGAAAGAGAAAAAAATTAGTATTTTCGAAAAGCATTTTGAAAAGAAAAATATTTGAAGTATATTTGTGAGAGTTTAAGTAATCTATAAGTTATAGGAATATCAAAATTTTCATTCCTAAACTTAGCCTCTATTCAAAAACATGTCATAAATCAAAGTAAGGAGTCAAATATATTTATCATCTAGTCTATTACTTTACCCTGAGTCATATGCACCATCGTGACTGTGAAGTTTGACTAAGGATCTTTAGCATTAACTCTTATGCCTTATTTATATTTATTTTTGGTGGTATTTATTCCTCAATTCCATTAGGCTTTCTAATCTGCCCATGTAATGAGCCTTTAGTCGGTGACACCCAAACCGGACAGTTTTAGGGCAACAGGTGAGAAACACCCCCTAAGGACTTAAACACTCGAGCAGATAAGGCCACGAAATCAAGATTTTATTATAAAATGTACCCCTTTTAGGCGTGAATATTTAAGCTTCATGAGGTACAAATACCCAGCTTAATCAGAGGATTTATATATATATATTTCAAACTTATCTAATTATCTTTTACAAAAATAAAAATAAAAAAATAAACAAATCTAATTATTGATTAGTTAGGTGCTTTGGCTTAAGCAAGCCTTGGTATTTATAACCCTAAGTGTGTAAGTGTAACCCCCTGCTCCCCGGTGTACGTATTGTCGTATCGGTACGCGATACGACGTACAAAATTGATTTGACCTCCGTAGTAGTCCGATTGAGTCGATTTCAGTTTTAAAAATTATTTTCTAATATTTTAGATTTTTCAGGATTTTCTGGAATTTTTCTGGATTATTTTGGAAAATCTCCGTAGTCGGTGTCCACCGATACCGATAATCGGCCTTACGATTTTTATTTCACAAACAGAGTAGAATTTGAGAATCTGCTTTCACCAGGTATCCTATAATTGGATTTTCTACGTGGGGTATTTTTGAAAATTTTTCTGATTTTATCGGAAATCGGGCCAAACCGGTGTCGCCCGTATCGGCGAGACACTCTGGGATTTTTAATTTGCAAACCGGATTGAGTTTCGACAAACTGTCTTCATATTACGTCTCAGGATAATATTCTCTATTTTCTATAATTTTTGGGTACCGTTCGGAACTGGTCGAATATCGGGCCAATATTATAATAATAAAATATATTTTTATCTTTTTCTTTCCCTTCTTTTCCCTTCTCTTCTCCCTTTCTCTGGTTCTTTCCCCACCGACTAACCCAACCGCCATTCTTCTCTCCTCTTTAAAAATCTCCCTCTCTCTCTAATTCAAAATCTCTCTCTCTCTACAAAACCCTCTATCTCTCTAACCTCTCTCTCTCTAATTAAATCCCTAAACCCTCTCCCTCTCTCGGGGCGACCCAAAACAGGGGGGCCGACCGGGCCTTGCCAGCGCCAGCGGCCAGGCCGCCGCCGCCGCCACCGGCCGCAAGCCCCCAAGGCCACCACCACCCAACTTCTTCTTCTTTTCTTCTTCTTCTTCCCTTTCTTTCCTTTTCCTTTCCTTTACTTTCCCTGTTAAGTCCCCCTCTCTCTCTCACGCATCCCTCTTTCTCTCTCTCGGCTGGCCGCCGCCGCTGCCGGCGGCCGGGGCCGCCGCCGGCAGACCACCAGCGCCGCCGGCCAGCGGAGCTGGCCGGTCGGGCCGCTTAGAGGCGCGGCAGCAGCAAGCTGCTGCTGCCGCTGCCTGTTGCTTTGAGTGGGTTCGGGTCTAACCCGAACCCACTACCCCTATTGGGTTGCAACCCAATAAACTCATTCAACATTAAACCCTACCCGTTACTCATAACCCACTACCCATTTAACTTAAGTTAACGGGTTTGGTTGTGGATCTGGACCCGACCCGTTAAGAGCCAAACCCGCATCCGAAATCCAATAAAGGTAACTTTTCAGAAAACCCCCCTGCTACTTTTATATTTGCATTTAAATATTATTATTACATATTTAACCCCAATTTATGATTTTTAGTGTTCGGGCGATATCGGGAGCATCGGACTCCGATTCGGGCGATTCTGGATCCGTTGCGATTGTGGGAAAGAGAGCTACCTCCCGTGGCCAGTTTGTGAGTGTTTTATTTTATAAATTATATTTTATCATGTTTAGTATCTTGATTGGTTGCCTTAGCATACTCGTCGTGTTGACCGATTACTCACTGTAACAATTATAACTACCAGTTAATAAATGGTACTTAATAAAAGACTAGTATAACGATTCATTACACATAATTAATATCATAAGATGGCGACCGACATTACAACTACGGATAGCTGATACTCGATTAGATATGATCACCGGTACCCGCCTCACATTAGACACCATGACTATATGTATCCGTAATTATTACCCGAACATACTAAGCACACTGAATACTATATATACCCAGTACAACCAGATATTGATTCCACACAGTACATGATATATTGTCATTCACGAATACACAGACACTGTTATTACATGTACTATCACGAGGGTATTACACGGATTATGGCTACACATATATGCTCCACTGATACACGGCTAGACCAATGCACGGCCTACCGTATGTCATATGATTGTGATCATCGTTACATGGATTCGGTGCACAATTATGTCATGGTTACATATCACTGGTACACATGCATGTCATATCTACATAGCACTGTTACACATGCATGTCATGTTTACATATCACTGTGACACATACATGTATAGTTTCTTCATTCGTGTCATATGGATACTCGTTCATGCTACATGTATTATTGTTCCATATTACTGTATTCATGTTATATGATTGATTCCTGTTACAATGATATGGATATTCCCGATATTGGACATGAGAGCTGTTGATATGCGATATGTGGAATTCCAATCTACTGTTCCCGTTTCCCGTTATATGAGTCCCGTTATATTGTTCCCGATTCCCGTTATATTGTTCTACGCTATCAACAGAGCTCTGGTCCAGTTATCATGTTACCCGTATCATGTACTGTTATTGTTCTTGTCACATTGTATACTTGACATATCAGATAATAATGATAACTTGGGTATGGGGGAGACTTGACGGTTGATTAGATCTTATCGGGTGATGTACTGGATCCATATTGTTAGTCCCACTGCAGGGGACGGTAGTGCTACCTACCACTAGCTCCATGAGCTCTCGTTACTTGATTCGTGCTCCCCTCTTAGCGAGGGCCCTGGTCTTAGCAGCCAGGGGTCCGTTTAAGGCCGTGATCCCGGGTATGCACGGGATACATCCACCCGATAAGAACTCCTCGACCATGGGTTTCCAATTAACATAATAAACAGTATATACAATAGTGACGTTGGAAACACTTGTTATTTGGTCACTCTCTCGTCTGGATAATGGTACCCGTAGGCCATGTCCGGATGGGTTCGACTGGAGTGCGGGCTCCAGTATGAACTGCCAGTGGTATGGGACACTGGAAGAGACTGATTAAATATCAGGTGGTACTGATTGCTACTATTGTATAAATAACATGACTTGCCTGATACATGTATACTATTGTTTAGTTGTACTTATTACTATTCCTTCTCATTTATCCGCTATCATGTTACCTGTATGATCGTTACTTACCTGGTACATGTTACGTTTTCTGTGGTATAATCTGCATTGCATATATTCTG
>JAVJIF010008202.1:0-138987 GCA_038442645.1 Agave tequilana
TTCTACTCTAAGAAGGATTTTTCAAAAACAACTAATGTTTACATTCTTTTTTTGGATTTTGTGGGTGCAATCTGCTGAAAACCCTCAGGAGACAAAACTTCTCCTCTAGGAAAAACCTAGAGGTTTAAAAGCTTGTTGCACACGCTAAGTGCAATCGCGTCACCTGCGAAAGTGGTGTAATAATTCTCTTGGTTTGTTTTACTCGGGATGAGCAAAATATATGTGGGGGTGTGATTAGTCTTTAGACATGCATATTTTATACCATCCTCACATTTATTTTATGTAAAAATATTGTTAATAATGATTTTCTTGTGTGCTCCTAAGTCCATGGTGTGAATGAAGAAGAAGATCAAAACACTCATCTAGAAGTGGAGTTTTGGACCCAAAAATACCCATTGACTTGTAGGCTATATCTGCTACTACAGGGAATAGAAAACCAGAAACCAATAGGGGTAACCGATAGGGGGACACGCTAGCAGTCTGTGCCGAGCGGCGCAGTGCGAGTGGTGCTAGTACAACCGTGAAAATGTGGCAAAAGTTGCATTTCCACGTCAGTCCTTTGGAGCCACGCTTCGAAATTCGACGTGTGGCCCCGTTGTCTCCTGAAGGGTCGCCCGGGGCTATAAATACCCTAGGGTTGAAGCTAAAAGGAGAGACATCAATGAAGAGAGCTTTTAGAATAGTGTTAGGTAGGCTTTAGTTTTCTTACTTGTATTTTCTTCTTCTAGATTAGTCCAGAGTTTGAAAAGAGAGAGTGTACAAGTTGTATTTAAAGGTGATAATCTTATGCAAGTAATACTTCTCCTTCTTCTTTTCATAACTTGGTGTTTTTAATTACTTTTATTACCTTGTACTAGTGTAGAACTTTTACTCATTTACTTCTTCTCTTTTGCTTTTATTACTCATGTCTAACTAACTCTTCCATTGCATGGTTAACTAACTACTAACCCACTAATCTATAACAAATTATTGGTAACCCAAATGAGTCAATAGTGTCATACAAGTATTGTGCAAATAAGAGGTATGACATCTTAAGATGAGAGTTCTAACTCTAACTTACTAACAAGTATGCTCACTCTCATATTTCATACTTAATCATTTTTTTTTGATGATTTATAGATTGCGTAGCATTGTTTGTTCTTGTAAGCTAGAGAAATCCTTATTCATCTTTGCCGATACCAATAGTGTACTTGTTGCTTCTCCTATTCTCGCCTTCAATTTGATCTTGATAGGGGAATGTTAAAGTTTTACCGTGTAAAGCAAAGTGAGGGGAAGAACTTTCATTCGATCTCCAACGTGAATAGTTCTTATGCACAAGATTTATGCTTGCCTCTGATCAATTGTGAGGCTATATTTTCAAGAAGTTAGAGAGTAATGGGAGCACTTAGTAGAAAGTTAGACATGCGTTTTTACCTTTGCAAAAACAAAAGTCACTTTTACAACCATCAAAAAATCCAAACAATTTTAAAACAATACTTATTTTCTTTCATTTCATTATTTAGACAAGAAACATCTTTTCTACGAACTAAGAAGCTGCATTCAAGCTTTCATCGCTCTCCTCCTTATGGATACGACCTGTCTAGCTACTGTGCTATCTTGGTAGATTCGCTAAAGCCACAACATCGACCATCACTCTTTACCTATTTTTGCACATGTTTTTTAGCAATCAACTACATTAGAGAGAGTTTTCAGATATCTTAAAGCACAATTTGCTAATGTTTGACTTACACTAGATATCCTAATGTTAGAAAAGGATATAGAGATGCCAACTGGGTCACTGACTCTCATAGTGTTAAGTTTACTATCGGATATGTATTTATTTTTGGTGGTGCTGATGTGTCCTGAAAATACTATAAACAAATAGTGATTGCTAGGAGCACCACGAAGTTTGAGCTCATTGCTCTGGACACTACTTGTTTGGAAGCTGAATAGTTAATGGATCTTCTGTCTGAATTCTATATCGTGCTTAGATCCATACTTTCAATCTTTGTTCATACTGATTTGAGATTCACCATTGAGATTCTAAAGTAAGAGAATTTTAAAAAGAAGATGAACCGATATATTCAGATCAGACTCAAGGCAGTACAAAGTCTATTTGGTAAAGTTGTGATTTTGGACTTTCTAAAGTCTGAGAAGATCTTACTAACCCATTGACTAAGGGACTTTCTAGGAGTGTGGTCCAAGAGTTATCGAGGGAGATAGGGTCAAGCCCATAGTTCACCGACAATGAGAACCTAACCTACTTGATTGAGAGCTTATTCTGTGAAAGAGGTCAAATGTGATAGCAAAAAGCTGGACTGGTGAAATGTGTATGGAGCATCGACCCGGATAAGTTTATATCCTATATGTAGCACTGTAGCTACTACCCTTTCTCTATGGTAACGATTCTCTTATAATACAGTTAGGTAAGACTAAGTTAAACTCTTAATAAGTTTGATGCATGAAGTATGGAGGGTATAAGGTCCAGCTGTAATACCCTTAGAGGACTTAACTACCTGAGAGGAATCGTGATGGCCGCGGTTGGGGGGCAGGGCAAACACGTAGATGTTGGTCCAGAGGCCTTCCACTCTAGTTTTGATGATGACTAACTCATGTAGTTATGTTTACTAATAATCTTGTGATGTTTAGTTTCAGATCCTTAACCAAGATATTAGTAGGTGATTAGCTTCAACAAAGGTGTTTTGGAGCTTCTCACATGGTGATTCAAGAGCCCGAGCGTCAAAGATCATATATAGCACTCGTTGGAGTCAAGCTCGGTGGATCACGGTTTGGATCGAGTCGGCTTGAAGACGGAATTCATCAAGAAGACTTCGGTACTTAGTTTAGTTTATGTTTTAGATCCATTTGTAAAGACTAGATAGTGTGATATGCTCAAATTCACAACACGCACACTTGTTTTAGTTCTCATGTTATTGGTTTTTCGTTTTGGTTTAACCGATCTTGGTTTTCATGAATAGATAGATTCAAAACAAGTTTACATGTTAATGTATATTAGATTTGTTCTATATATGATTGAGGCAAAACCTGCACAAAAAATACGAAATTTTAGAACTTATAATACAAATGTGCAAGTGCTCAATTCTTCCGCTATAGCAAGTGGCTATGCGGGTCGTGATCCACAAGGAGGGTTTGCGATGGAAGCTTTACGTTTCTTTATTGAAATCATTATGAAAATAAGCGAAAGTTCTTCTCTGTTTTAAAGTTATAAAAATGAAAAAGAAAGTTATGTTAAAGTTATGAGAAAATAAGAGATGAAGAAGGTGGAGAGAAATAGAGAATGACTATTTACAAAGAAAGGGGAAAGAAGGTGATTATATACAAATGAGTCGAAAAAGAATGATTGGAAGAGGTGGTGATCTATACTAAAGAAATTAAAAGAAAAGAAAGAAAGAAAAGTGAAGAAATACTTACCTAGATTGATTGTTGACTTACCTGGAAACCTTTGCATGTTCTACCTTTGTTTAGGAGGCGTTCAACGCATAGATCATAAGCCCGAGCTCAGTCCCCGTTCGCATTATATCATCAAGTCTAGCACAAGCATGAAGTGATACGTCTTGAGGAGGAGAACGCCTTCATGAACTATCGTTGGCACTCACATAACATCGTATATTGTGCTTTGGAATTCATGTAAACTCAACAAAAACAAACGAGGTAAAGTAGAAGGAGGAAGAAGAAAGCAAAAGAAAAGTAAAGTAAAGCAGAACATAAAAACAAAACATTTACCTTCATTACTTACTGAAACAATAAAAGAAAGGAGGAGGTACATCGGTGTCACTCTCAACATATGCCTCTCTCTCTCTTACTTACATAAATCATCATCTACCCTAGCTTACATACAAGTTACATAAAAAGAAAAGAAAAACCTAAACTAAGAAATGAAAAACTTGGCCTAAATCCTATCTCTGCATGGTCATCCATTTTCAGCACGAAGAATGGCCTTTTATAGGCCAAAAACCCAACAATCAGGATCCCGGGGAGATCGGGGGAGAAAACGCTCCCCCTAACTCCCCAACAATGCCACGGAAACGCGGCTTTGGCTGCGTTTCCGCGGCCAGGGTGTGGCCAGATGGCCACACCCTATTGGTGGGTCGTCTTGGGATTTCTTCCAGCATTTATCTTCAGTTTATATCTTCGTTTGAGTCCCGGATTCTGACGAAATGGCCTTGGATTCTTGGCTTTAACCGATCGATTCTGAGAGGATTCTTCTCAACCGGTTTTCAACCTCTTGATTTTGCCCTGATTAAGTGAGTGCGAATTTATTCTGATTTAATTCAAAATTTTGGTGGGCTTTGGGCTCATTTCTCTTCATCTCCTTGAAGAATGGGCCTGCAAATAAATAAGCAATTAATTAAGACAATGCAAAGTTTTATTCTAAAATAAGTATGGAAACATGATATTAAATATGCGACATTAGCGACCAATCACACCCCCATACCTATCTTTTGCTCGTCCTCGAGCAAAACAGCTAAACTATACTAAGGATTATTAGACCACTTTTGCAGGTCGCGCGATTGCACTGAGCGTGTGCAATAAGCCGTTAAACCTCTAGGTTACCCCTAGAGGACGAGTTTGTCTCGTGAAGGTTTTCAGCGGATTACACCCACAAAATCCATAAAGAAGGGAAATAAAGAGTTAGTATTTTCGAAAAGCATTCTGAAAGAGAAAAATATTTGAAATATAATTGTAAGATCTAAGCAATCTATAAGTTATAGGAAAGCTGAATTTTTCATTCCTAAACTCAGTTTCTATTCAAAAATTTGTTATCAATTAAAGTAAGGAGTCAAATTGTACTTCTCATCTAGTCTATTACTTCACCTTAAGTCATATGCACCTTGTGATCATGAAAATTTTGACTAAGGGTTCATTAACTCTAATTCTTATGCCTTATTTATATATATATATATATATTTGGTGGTATTATTCCTTAGTTTAGGCTTTCTAATCTGCCCATGTAACGAGCCTTTAATCGATGACTCCCAAACCAGACGGTCTTAGGGCACCGGGTGAGAAGACAACCCTAGGACTTAAGGACTCGAGCAAACAAGGCCACAAAACTAAGGATTTTATTATATGGACCTCCTTTAGGCGTGAATACTTATGCTTTATTAGGCACAAATACCCAGCTTAATCAAAGGATTTTTTTTTTCAAACTTATCTAATCATCTTTCGCGTAAATACTAAGGCTTGCTTAGGCCAAAGCACCTAGATAATCAATAATTAGATTTGCTTATTTCTTTTTTTTATATATATATATTTTTATAAGGCATAAGAATCTTTATTTTTGAACCCTAAGTGTGTAAGTGTATGAGGTGTGCATACTTCATCAACGTAAAGATCAAGACTAAATTACTTTGACAAATTATCTTCCTAACCCTAAAAATCAAACAAATAATCTTATTTGACCAAGTATAAGAAATCCTAATTTAGATTTCCTATTCCTTAAAATTAACTTAATTTCTTACAAAAAATATGTCAAAGTATTGTTCTATTTTCAAAAAGTTTTAATAAAAAATAAAGAAAATGTTAATAATTTTTTATTTTTATTATTTTTTATAAAAAGAAAAACAAAAGTTATGTTAGACCCTCCCCCACACCTATCTCATGCATTGTCCTCAATGTATGAATTAATGCATATATGCATGAAAAAGAAGAAAGGGAAGGAAAGTGTTACCTTAAGGTGGTGGTTCCGGTGGTGGTCTAATTGGTCCACGAAACGCGACCCAATCGACTTTACTTGGGGTTCGGAGGAACCCACCAGAAATATCTTTAATATAACCCATTAAAAAGATGTATCCATGAAGGATTTTTATTAAAAATTTAACCCCATCTAATTTCCAAATTCCATAACTAATTTCGGAGTCAAATTTGTCAACCACCTCGTCCCAGAAAGGAGTATGAAATGATAGAATGATTGACTTGGACTCAGGAAGTATAGGAACTAACACCGACTCAGGAAGGTGACTTAAGTCAAGTAAAAGTTCAGGAGTCGAAATAGGTTCAGAAATTGGGTCCAAGTCAAGAAGTTGAAACTCAAGTCCACATGTATTTTCCAACAATGGAATGTGACCTAATATGGGTGATTCCAGTCAGGAATGATAGGTGGAGGAATCAAAACTGACTCTAAAATATTACTCAAGTTTGGTAACAAAACAGGAGTCAATATTGATTCAGAAAGTTGAACTGGATCACAGATTTGAGAATCTAGGTCACATATCTCATTGAGTTCAATATCAAAAAATGGAGAACTTGCCAATTTATCAAGGGACTTTCAAAATTATAAAGTTGGTCAAGTTCAACATGATGATCATCAAAGATGGGGTGATTCAATTTCAGACGAATAGGTACAGGATCCAATGTTGACTCGGGAAAAAATTGAAATCAGGTGAAGACACCAGAGTCATTATTGAATCAGGAAGTAAAATTGAATCACTAAGTTGAGGTTCATAATCATATTCTTTTTCAAGTTCGATTTCAGGAAAAGGATAACTTGCCAAACTGTCAATATGTTTTTCAAAATTTGGAGTTTGGGCAAGTTCAAATGGTTGTTCTGAAATGGAATCTTGATTTTCAAAGCAACCTGACTCTTCGGCTCTAACAGAATGGTTAGTGACATCAGAACTGGTCCAACGGTGAGAACGTAGAGATTCGACCATCATATCTATGTCACGACTACGATTGTTTGAGCCTGAGTCATGGCTTCAAGCATCTTTTCATAATTGATAGGTTCATTGTTTTGATGAAAAGATGAAGAATTGTCTTGGAAGTGGTAGTGAAATTGTGAGTTCATCAGATTTGGGATTTGTGTTTGGACTCACGTATACTCATCTCCAAAATTGATAGTTTTTCTATTTTGGACTGGTGGAACTGAGTATGAATCTGGAACATATTTGGACTAGGTGGAGAAGGAGGACAATTGGTTGGAAATTGGACTCGGGGTAGGTGAATCCCCACTGACTCTGAAGAGTTGAAATCGTTATGGAATTATAGTATATCGATGGGGGGTATGGGTCATATTGATTCGGATAAGACCAATCCAGCACACTAGGTTGGTTAAAGTTATGATATGCTCCTAATGAGTCCGAGATGTCCCTAGGGCCAACGTCCTACTCATTTTTAGGTAGGCTTGGGTTAGTGAGTGCTTGGAATCTGATTTTTGGGCTAAGGAAGGGTGATTAAATCCCCACCTTATCTTGTTATGGGTTAGTGCCCTTAAAATCAATTTGTGCAAGTGTACAAGATAAATAAGATTCACTCAAAGCTATATAAATCAACCAAGAAGTGAGTCCTATGCTAAATGCAATGCATACGTACCTGCTCCAGCACTCTTCAACAGTAAAAATAAAGGAATTGAAAAGACACGTGCCTAAAATGCAAATGTCTAATCAACTTTTTAACTTTTGCAACAAACGTTTTACTGTTGATTATTAGCAGTTTAAATGGCATAAAAAGAAATAAAGTTGCAGCAAGCTATGTTTTTGCAAGGCAAGCGACCCTGCACAAAAACCTATTAGTAGTCAAACTTCTTTGCCGCGAGTCCGCGGTCTTTGCCGCGTAAACGCGGCAAATCAGAGGGCCCTTTGTCTCTGCTTTCTAAAGCAGAGGCCCAAGACCACTTGTATGTTACTGCAATATTAATTCCCTGCTTTGATTACCCTGTAACCTGCAACAAAGAAGAAAATTCGTTTAGTTCTAAAAAATTTCAAAAAAAATTCAGATTTCAATAAAAAAATGTTACCCTCCCCGGCAACGGCGCCAAAATTGATTGAGGCAAAACCTGCACACAAAAATACAAAATTTCAGAACTTATAATAAAAATGTGCAGTGCTCAATTCTTCCGCTATAGCAAGTGGCTATGCGGGTCGTGATCCACAAGGAGGGTTTGCGATGGAAGCTTTACGTTTCTTTATTGAAATCGTTATGAAAATAAGCGAAAGTTCTTCTCTGTTTTAAAGTTATAAAAATGAAAAAGAAAGTTATGTTAAAGTTATGATAAGAGATGAAGAAGGTGGAGAGAAATAGAGAATGACTATGTACAAAGAAAGGGGAAAGAAGGTGATTATGTACAAATGAGTCGAAAAAAGATGATGGAAGAGGTGGTGATCTATACTAAAGAAATTAAAGAAAAGAAAGAAAGAAAAGTGAAGAAATACTTACCTAGATTGATTGTTGACTTACCTAGAAACCTTTGCATGTTCTACCTTTGTTTAGGAGGCGTTCAACGCATAGATCATAAGCCCGAGCTCAGTCCCCGTTCGCATTATATCATCAAGTCTAGCACAAGCATGAAGTGATACGTCTTGAGGAGGAGAACGCCTTCATGAACTATCGTTGGCACTCACATAACATCGTATACTTGTGCTTTGGAAATTCACTTGTAAACTCAATAAAAAACAAATGAGGTAAAGTAGAAGGAGGAAAAAGAAAGCAAAAGAAAAATAAAGTAAAGCAGAACATAAAAACAAAACATTTACCTCATTACTTACTGAAACAATGAAAGAAAGGAGGAGGGTACATCGGTGTCACTCTCAACATATGCCTCTCTCTCTTACTTACATAAATCATATCTACCCTAGCTTACATACAAGTTACATAAAAAGAAAAGAAAAAACCTAAACTAAGAAATGAAAAACTTGGCTTAAATCCTATCTCTGCATGGTCGTCCATTTTCAGCACGAAGATGGCCCTTATAGGCCAAAAAACCAACAACCGGATCCCGGGGAGATCGGGGGAGCAAACGCTCCCCTAACTCCCAAACAATGCTGCGGAAACGCGGCTTTGGCCGCGTTTTTCGCGGCCAGGGTGTGGCCAGATGGCCACACCCTGTTGGTGGGTTCATCTTGGGATTTCTTCCAGCATTTATCTTCAGTTATATCTTCGTTTGAGTCCCAGATTCTGACGAAATGGCCTTAGATTCTTGGCTTTAACCGATCGATTCTGAGAGGATTCTTCTCAACCGGTTTTCAACCTCTTGATTTTGCCCTGATTAAGTGGAGTGCGAATTTATTCTGATTTAATTCAGAATTTTGGTGGGCTTTGGGCTCATTTCTCTTCATCTCCTTGAAGAATGGGCCTGCAAAAAATTAAGCAATTAATTAAGACAATGCAAAGTTTTATTCTAAAATAAGTATGGAAACATGATATTAAATATGGAACATTAGCGACCAATCACACCCCATACTATCTTTTGCTCGTCCTCGAGCAAAACAGCTAAACTATACTAAGGATTATTAGACACTTTCGCAGGTCGCGCGATTGCACTGAGCGTGTGCAACAAGCCGTTAAACCTCTAGGTTACCCTAGAGGACGAGTTTTATCTCGTGAAGGTTTTCAGCGGATTACACCCACAAAATCCATAAAGAAAGGGAAATAAAGAGTAGTATTTTCGAAAAGCATTTTTAAAGAGAAAAAATATTTGAAATATAATTGTAAGATCTAAGCAATCTATAAGTTATAGGAAAGCTGAATTTTCATTCCTAAACTCAGTTTCTGTTCAAAAATTTGTTATCAATTAAAGTAAGGAGTCAAATTGTACTTCTCATCTAGTCTATTACTTGATCTTAAGTCATGACCTTGTGATCATGAAAATTTGACTAAGGGTTCATTAACTCTAATTCTTATGCCTATATATATATATATATATATATTATATTTGGTGGTATTATTCCTTAGTTTAGGCTTTCTAATCTGCCATGTAACGAGCCTTTAATCGATGACTCCCAAACCAGACGGTCTTAGGGCACGGGTGAGAAGACACCCCTAGGACTTAAGGACTCGAGCAAATAAGGCCACAAAACTAAGGATTTTATTATATGGACTCCTTTAGGCGTGAATACTTATGCTTTATTAGGCACAAATACCCAGCTTAATCAAAGGATTTTTTTTCAAACTTATCTAATCATCTTTCACGTAAATACTAAGGCTTGTTTAGGCCAAAGCACCTAGCTAATCAATAATTAGATTGCTTTATTCTTTTTTTTTACATATATATTTTTATAAGGCATAAGAATATTTATTTTTGAACCTAAGTGTGTAAGTGTATGAGGTGTGCATACTTCAACAAGGTAAAGATCAAGACTAAATTACTTTGACAAATTATCTTCCTAACCCTAAAAATCAAACAAATAATCTTATTTTGACCAAGTATAAGAAATCCTAATTTAGATTTTCCTATTCCTTAAAATTAACTTAATTTCTTACAAAAAATATGTCAAAGTATTGTTTCTATTTTCAAAAAGTTTTAATAAAAAATAAAGAAAATGTTAATAATTTTTTTATTTTTTTATATTTTTTATAAAAAGAAAACAAAAGTTATGTTAGACCCTCCCCCACACCTATCTCATGCATTGTCCTCAATGTATGAATTAATGCATAGATGCATGAAAAAGAAGAAAGGGAAGGAAAGTGTTACCTTAAGGTGGTGGTTCCGGTGATGGTCTAATTGGTCCACGAAATGCGACCCAATCGACTTTACTTGGGGTTCGGAGGAACCCACCTGAAATATCTTTAATATAACCCATTAAAAAGATGTATCCATGAAGGATTTTTATTAAAAATTTAACCCCATCTAATTTCCAAATTCATAACTAATTTCGGAGTCAAATTTGTCAACCACCTCGTCCCAGAAAGGAGTATGAATGATAGAATGATTGACTTGGACTCAGGAAGTATAGGAACTAACACCGACTCAGGAAGGTGACTTAAGTCAAGTAAAGGTTCAGGAGTCGAAATAGGTTCAGAAATTGGGTCCAAGTCAAGAAGTTGAAACTCAAGTCCACATGTATTTTCCATCAATAGAATGTGACCTAATATGGGTGATTCCAGTTCAGGAATGATAGGTGGAGGAATCAAAACTGACTCTAAAATATTACTCAAGTTTGGTAACAAAACAGGAGTCAATATTGATTCAGAAAGTTGAACTGGATCACAGATTTGAGAATCTAGGTCACATATCTCATTGAGTTCAATATCAAAAAATGGAGAACTTGCCAATTTATCAATGGGACTTTCAAAATTGTAAAGTTGGTCAAGTTCAACATGATGATCATCAAAGATGGGTGATTCAATTTCATGATGAATAGGTACAGGATCCAATGTTGACTCCGGAAAAAATTGAAATCAGGTGAAGACACCAGAGTCATTATTGAATCAGGAAGTAAAATTGAATCACTAAGTTGAGGTTCATGATCATATTCTTTTTCAAGTTCGATTTCAGGAAAAGGATAACTTGCCAAACTGTCAATATGTTTTTCAAAATTTGGAGTTTGGGCAAATTCAAATGGTTGTTCTGAAATGGATTCTTGATTTCCAAAGCAACCTGACTCTTCAGCTCTAACAGAGTGGTTAGTGACATCAGAACTAGTCCAACGGTGAGAACGTAGAGATTCGACCATCATATCTATGTCACGATTACGAGTGTTTTGAGCCTGAGTCATGGCTTCAAGCATCTTTTCATAATTGATAGGTTCATTGTTTTGATGAAAAGATGAAGAATTGTCTTGAAAGTGGTAGTGAAATTGTGAGTCCATCAGATTTTGGGATTTGTGTTTGGACTCACGTATACTCATCTCCAAAATTGATAGTTTTCTATTTTGGACTGGTGGAACTGAGTATGAATCTGGAACATATTGTGGACTAGGTGGAGAAGGAGGACAATTTGGTTGGAAATTGGACTCGGGGTAGGTGAATCCCCACCAACTCTGTGAAGAGTTGAAATCGTTATGGAAATTATAGTCATACGATGGGGGGTACGGGTCATATTAATTCGGATAAGACCAATCCGGCACACTAGGTTGGTTAAAGTTATGATATGCCGGGTTGGTAATATCTGAAAAAGAACTCGGTGTGTAATATGGATTATTGTTGAAGTTGAAAAAATTATTATTATAAGCCATATCACACAATGGAATACAAACAAAAAGAAAAACAAACAAAGAAGCAAACAAATAAAAGGAAAAAAAATTCTAACTAGGTTAGGGTAGACCTATGACCTAGACGACTCCTAACTGATTAGACTGTCCACGGGAGGTCTAATGTAGACTTTGACCACAAGCTAATCAGCCAGGTCAGGGCAAGGTTGGTGGGAGGTTTTCCGTCAAAGACGTTCCTTAATTAAATAATCACCAACCTTCGGGTTCGGCCCTCAATCCCTTTCCTAGACACTAATTTTGCAGGAGTCAAGTTCCAACACTTTTCCCCCTTAGGATAATCTCCTAATTGAGTCCGAGATGTCCCTAGGGCCAACGTCTACTCATTTTTAGTTAGGCTTGGGTTAGTGAGTGCTTGGAATCTGATTTTTGGGCTAAGGAAGGGTGATTAAATCCCCACCTTATCTTGTTATGGTTTAGTGCCCTTAAAATCAATTTGTGCAAGTGTACAAGATAAATAAGATTCACACAAAGCTATATAAATCAACCAAGAAGTGAGTCCTATGCTAAATGCAATGCATACGTACCTTGCTCCAGCACTCTTCAACAGTAAAAATAAAGGAATTGAAAAGACACGTGCCTAAAATGCAAATGTCTAATCAATTTTTTAACTTTTGCAACAAACGTTTTACTGTTGATTATTAGCAGGTTTAAATGGCATAAAAGAAATAAAGTTGCAGCAAGCTATGTTTTTGCAAGGCAAGCAACCCTGCACAAAACCTATTAGTAGTCAACTCTTCTTTGCCGCGGATCCGCGGCTTTTGCCGCGAAAACGCGGCAAATCAAAGGGCCCTTGGTCTCTGCTTTCTAGAGCAGAGGCGCAAGACCACTTGTATATTACTGCAATATTAATTCCCTGCTTTGATTACCCTGTAACCTGCAACAGAGAAGAAAATTCGTTTAGTTCTAAAAAATTTTCAAAAAAATTCAGATTTCAATAAAAAAATGTTACCCTCCCCGACAACGGCGCCAAAATTTGATTGAGGCAAAACCTGCACAAAAAATACGAAATTTCAGAACTTATAATAAAAATGTGCAAGTGCTCAATTCTTCCGCTATAGCAAGTGGCTATGCGGGTCATGATCCACAAGGAGGGTTTGCGATGGAAGCTTTACGTTTCTTTATTGAAATCGTTACGAAAATAGGCGAAAGTTCTTCTCTGTTTTAAAGTTATAAAAATGAAAAAGAAAGTTATGTTAAAGTTATGAAGAAAATAAGAGATGAAGAAGGTGGAGAGAAATAGAGAATGACTATTTACAAAGAAAGGGGAAAGAAGGTGATTATGTACAAATGAGTCGAAAAAGAATGATTTGGAAGAGGTGGTGATCTATACTAAAGAAATTAAAAGAAAAGAAAGAAAGAAAAGTGAAGAAATACTTACCTAGATTGATTGTTGACTTACCTGGAAACCTTTGCATGTTCTACCTTTGTTTAGGAGGCGTTCAACACATGGATCATAAGCCCAAGCTCAGTCCCCATTTGCATTATATCATCAAGTCTAGCACAAGCATGAAGTGATACGTCTTGAGGAGGAGAACGCCTTCATGAACTATCGTTGGCACTCACATAACATCGTATACTTGTGCTTTGGAATTCACTTGTAAACTCAACAAAAACAAACGAGGTAAAGTAGAAGGAGGAAGAAGAAAGCAAAAGAAAAGTAAAGTAAAGCAGAACATAAAAACAAAACATTTACCTTCATTACTTACTGAAACAATGAAAGAAAGGAGGAGGGTACATCGGTGTCACTCTCAACATATGCCTCTCTCTCTCTCTTACTTACATAAATCATCATCTACCCTAGCTTACATACAAGTTACATAAAAAGAAAAGAAAAAACTAAACTAAGAAATGAAAAACTTGGCCTAAATCCTATCTCTGCATGGTCGTCCATTTTCAGCACGAAGAATGGCCTTTTATAGGCCAAAAACCCAACAACCAGGATCCCGGGGAGATCGGGGGAGCAAACGCTCCCCCTAACTCCCCAACAATGCCGCGAAAACGCGGCTTTGGCCACGTTTCCGCGGCAGGGTGTGGCCAGATGGCCACACCCTCTGGCCACCCCTGTTGGTGGGTCATCTTGGGATTTCTTCCAGCATTTATCTTCAGTTTATATCTTCGTTTGAGTCCCAGATTCTGACGAAATGGCCTTGGATTCTTGCTTTAACCGATCGATTCTGAGAGGATTCTTCTCAACCGGTTTTCAACCTCTTGATTTTGCCCTGATTAAGTGAGTGTTATTCTGATTTAATTCAGAATTTTGGTGGGCTTTGAGCTCATTCTCTTCATCTCCTTGAAGAATGGGCCTGCAAATAAATTAAGCAATTAATTAAGACAATGCAAAGTTTTATTCTAAAATAAGTATGGAAACATGATATTAAATATGCAACATTAGCGACCAATCACACCCCCATACCTATCTTTTGCTCGTCCTCGAGCAAAACAGCTAAACTATACTAAGGATTATTAGACCACTTTCGCAGGTCGCGCGATTGCACTGAGCGTGTGCAACAAGCCGTTAAACCTCTAGGTTACCCCTAGAGGACGAGTTTTGTCTCGTGAAGGTTTTCAGCGGATTACACCCACAAAATCCATAAAGAAAGGGAAATAAAGAGTTAGTATTTTCGAAAAGCATTTTTAATGAGAAAAATATTTGAAATATAATTTTAAGATCTAAGCAATCTATAAGTTATAGGAAAGCTGAATTTTTCATTCCTAAACTCAGTTTCTGTTCAAAATTTGTTATCAATTCAAGTAAGGAGTCAAATTGTACTTCTCATCTAGTCTATCACTTTACCTTAAGTCATATGCACCTTGTGATCATGAAAATTTTAACTAAGGGTTCATTAACTCTAATTCTTATGCCTTATATATATATATATATATATATATATATATATATATATATATATATATATATAAATATATATATATATTTGGTGGTATTATTCCTTAGTTTAGGCTTTCTATGTTAGACAAACTTATTTTGATATGCCTATTCATGTGTTTGGAGTTTTATGTTTTTAACAAAACTTATTTTTGAATTTATTATCAAAAACATTGATATGTATATCTTTCATGTATATTGAATTATATCCATATACAACATGCCTAAATTTTGTTTCATATCATGCTTTTGAATTTGGATGAGTTTTGGACAAAATGAATTTTCAATTCAAAAATCCAAGTTTTGAAAAATACAGTTTTTAGTTTTCGATAAAATTTCCATAACATAAAAAGAGTTCAAAATGTTTGTAACTTGGTTTGATTTTTACTCAAACAAGTTTGTATATCAATGTATTATACTGAACTTATTTTTGTGGAATTTTAGAAATTTTATGGGATTTATTTGACAAATAAAAACCAAGTTTTCAATCCCTAGATTAGTCTGGTCTGGCTTCTGCCAGTCGACCGAGCTTGAAGTCGGTCGACCGACGTGCACAGAACGTGCATGCCAGGTCTGCTGGAGGGCCGGTCGACCGACCCGGTCGACCGCAGAGAGCTTCTGCTCTCTGGAAAGCCCCGGTCGACTGGGTCGGTCGACCGGCAGAGAGCTCTGCTCTCTGTTCCAGCGTGCGGTCGACCGGGCCGGTCGACCGAGGCTCCAACGGTCAAATTTTTGACCGTTGACGGTCGACGGGCCAACCGCCAGGGTTGAAAAACAGCCCCAACGGCTAGTTTTTCCATTGGGCTATTTATACCCCATTGAGAGGTATTTTACACTAAGATTTCAAGAGCCAAAAATTCTGCTATCTATAAGTATTTTATACAAGTTTTCAAAAGTGTTTTAGAGCCAAAAAGGATACATCTTTATTTGTTTTTAAAAGAGTTGGAAAATCATTTGAAAAGAAAAATCTTTGGGAATTGGTTTGATCTTTATTTTCTATTCTATCTAAAGTTTTCCCTAGAGTTTTTCTTTGAATTTTTGATTTTCAAACTCTTTGTTTTCCACACTTGAGCTATATCTCCTATCCTATCTATAGGATCTTTATTTGGTGGAAAAAGGTGTTTGTGGTTGAAATATACCACCTTGTTGTAACCCTCCTACTTTGTGATTCCCTCTTGGGTAGAGGTTGATTTGGAGTGGTGGTTGACTCCCTTTAGTGAGAGGTTGAGATTGTGTATTGCTCCCTCTAGTGAGAGGTGGAGTTGGTGTTGGATTTGTATCCCTCTTAGTGAAGAGGTGGATTGTGGTTATTTGGTTAAGGGCCTACCCCTTGTGTGATGTGGTGTTTGTGTTGCCTCTAGTGAGAGGTTGTATTTGGTTGAGAGAGGAGTTGTGTACTCCCAGTTGTAGTTGCCCAAATCCTCGGTGGAGGTTCACTGTGTGGGAGTCCTGTGTAGACAAAGTTAGTGGATTGGAAATCTTCTGGGTGAAGGCGGGGACGTAGAGCTGGGTACTCGAATCTCGAAACAAATCTCGTTGTTTGCGTTTGATCCATTGACTCTAACTCTCTCTCTTTATTTTGTGCCTTGCATTATTTCATATTGCTCAGTCATATTATATGCTTGGCCTGTTTGTGTGTGCCTCACTTGTGCTTAACCACGAGAGCTTCATATAGCGTCTTAACTCTTATTCCGAGGAATCAAGAGGAGTTAGTCCAGAGCCTTTCACCAGGAATTCGGCTACACCTGTTTGTTGCATTAAGTGTAATTGCAATTAAATTTTAATTTCCGCATTTAGTTCATTAGATTAGCCGAACACCTATTCACCCCTCTAGGTGTACCTTCAATTGGTATCAGAGCCTACGCTCCTGATATTTGGTTTAACCACCTAGGAGTGTGATCTTGGTTAGCTAATCTATCATTTGCATTTGCATACGTATATTGTTTACACCACTCATGGATTGCTTGTTACCTCCCATGTTTGATGTCTCCAACATTGACATGTGGAAATTTAGGATGTCCGTGTACTTGAAAACCCTAGGCTTGCATGTTTTCCTTGCCGCTACCAAGAAATCCTATCTTAGTAATAGCAAGCATATAGAGGCCAATGCACAAGCCCTTGAGGCACTTAGAATCACGCTTAACAAAGAATATCTTTCTATTGTTTCTAACTATGATTCCGCCTTTGCAGTGTGGAACACGTTGACCTCCTCCAAGCTTCAATTGCCAATCTAACCCGAGGATGAATCTAGTGGAGAATCCGAGCAACATTGCTACATGGTCCAAGGGAATGACTCCCTTGAGGTTTATTCAGGAATCTCAATTAGATAATGATGATGCTAGTTCTTCTTGTGATGAATATATTGATGCCAATGCCTTGAATGAAGAACTATCTATTGTATGTGAAAAATTGTTACAAAAATATAATCTTTTGAAAAAGAAGAGTTTTGAACTTAACAAAGAAAATAAGGATTTATGTTCAAAACTTGATTTGGTTTTGCAAGAGAAGGAAGAGATTTCAAGTGAACGTAACTCACTTAAATCTCAGCTAGACCTTGCCCTAAAGGAAAATGAGTTTTTAAAAAATAGAAATGATTGTAATGAAGTTTTAAAGAAAAATAAAGCTATAACTTCAAAACTTGATTTTGTTTTAAAAGAGAATGAATATTTGAAAAGCAAAATCACTTCTATTTCAAAGGAATTGGAAATTGTTTTAAATAAAAATGTTTCTTTGAAAAATAATATTGATTCACATGTTTGCCATACTAGTGTAGCTTCACCTAGCTTAGCTTCACCTAGCTCACCTATTGCATGCTCACTTCTTCTATAATTGTAAATGATATAAATTTATTAAATAAGAATATGGATTGTTTGGCTCCACTATGAGCCAATGTGCTTTGAACCATACACGTTTGGAATCTTTGTTTCAAAAGAAACAAGTTTCTTCTATGCATGCACACCATACACGGCATACACATGCTTCGCACGCTCATGCACATCACACATTGTATGCTCATGTGTAGACTTGTACACATTGTGGATGTAAGGGCCACCTTGCTAAATTTGCTATGATAGAGTTCATGATGTAAATTTAGCAACTAAATTTGTTTGGGTTAGGAAAGGAACTAACCCCCATGGACCTAAAAGAGTGTGGGTACCAAAGACCACCCTTATTATATTTGATGTAGGTGTGGGCTCTCGCATGACATGAGAGTGATGTTGCCTTGAAGTGGATGCGTTCCGAGCTTTATGAGGACATTTTGGATGCATCACTTTCAAGGGGAGTTTGGTGGGAGGACCACCTTGGTTTGGAGAACTAGAGAGGTGCCTTCATCGGTTTTGGTATCGATCTCTAACTCCTGTTTATGTTTACATACCTTCATATCATTGATTTTTAGCATGTTTTTGATATTTATTGATTAGTATGTTATATGCCATATTTATTAGATTAGTGATATACATGATTAGTAGTTGAGACACCCATGTTTAATATGGATTTATATCTTTGTGTTCTCACATTTGTTTTAACTAATGTGTATGTTCTAAATCTATGCATGTGCATGTACATAATGATCATATGGGATTTTATCTTGTTTTCTATGCTTCATGTTTTGATTACATGTTTGGATGTTAGTTTTCATTAAAACTTGGATATATACTTGTACATCTAGTGAGCCACAAATAGACTTTTATATGTTTGTGCTTAAATGCTCATTTGTGCTTGTTAAATGTACTAGTATAGCCTAGTTTTTGATGATTCATGCATTTGACTTGTATTCCCCATTTTACATGTTTTTCGTGTTTATGTTTAACTTCATGTATATGTCCATTTTGTCTAAACTAGTAATATACATATACATCCTTGAGCCACTTGCGTTCATGCATATACTTTTGTGGACTCGTTATGTTTGGATATGTGTGTATACTTTAGTTTGAACATGACATACATATACCTTAAAGATTAAATCGTTTTGATGATTTTCATGTTTTTTTAAGGAATTTCTTATTGAGCTTGATTGCCTAGTTTCATGATAATGTACTTTACATAACACTTGTACACTCACCTTATTTAGTGTTTTCTCATGACTTTGTTTTCATGAGTACAATTTGTGCTAATATAAATTTTGAGTGTTTAGTGATCATGTGATTTACATGTTTTTTATGAAATATATTTTTGTTTTATTCCTTACTTGAAGGATTTTGTACTAGTTTACAAATTTTTCATATAACTAGTTCGTATTCTTCATATGGTAGAGTTTTCAAACATACTTTATCTTCAAACCTATTTTTGAAAACCCCTACCCATTTAAGGGCGGTTGGTTGGGAGACCATGCCTTGTATGGTCTTTATTGAAAATCATTTTAAACTTGTGCATGAAATGGGTGGTAGGAAATATGAGTTATACACTTGATCATATTATGTTTTCAATTGGTATCATTGGATCGTTTCAATTGGTATCAATATTGACATTTTTTTGTATACTCATATAGATGTTTTTGATATATGTATGCTTACACTTCATATAGTATCAATTTCTAGTAGTATTCTCTTTTCATACATATATATGCTTTATTTGTGCTCAAAGATATATATGAAAACACAAATTTTGGTTATGCTAAGCTTGATTTTTTTTTGATTATCTTATCTCAATTGATTATGTTTCAATTGGTGTCCTAATACAAGCTTATGGATTGTTTTATTTGGTATTTCATAAAAGGGGAGAAAATTCATATTTTATCTTTCAATTGGTATTTTGTTTACCTTTGATTTCCACTCCCATACTTTATGATGAAAAATAATTGAAAAATGAATATTGATTTTAATTTGATATCATATGTTCAAAATGAAAAATACTTTCAATTGGTATCAAGATGTTTATTTGTTTACTTTCAATTTGGTATCACAAATGATTTTATTTCATATGGTATTTATATCTTGTGATATCTTAATTTAAGAAAAATTCAAAATTTGTAATGTTTATTTACAATTGATATCTTAAAATTTGATTTACTAAGATATCTCAAAATTTTGTTTTAATAAGAAGATTAAAAATGTTTTGATTTATATTGGCTATATGCAAGGGGAGCTTAACATCTCTTCTACATATAGATTCATGTTGAGTGTATCTTATATTGAGGAGCTTGACAACTCTTCTTTATGCGGTACACGTGTGTTGGGGGAGCTTCACATCTCCTCTTATGCATTGCATATTATGTGTTATGTGAATTAGGGCTTGTCATCCTTTCTTCATGTAATGCATGTATATAGGGAAGTTAACTTAGCATCTTCCTCTTCATGAATGTATATCGCATATATCTTTTATTGATTGATTTGAGTTCACCTCTTTGTGGAGGAGAACATTGTTTTTGTGTTTACTTTAACCCCTTTGTTGATGATTGACAAAAAGGGGAAAAACATTTTAGATATATATGCATATTTTGGAGGATTTATGATTACGCATATATATTTTGGAAAAGGATTTATGTTTATGCATATATGTTTTGTTTTGCAAATAGGAGAAAAAGAATTTGATGCGTTTCATGCTTGTTTATGCATGTTTATCTCCTTATATTTGCATACATGTTTGTTTAGATTCATGTGCTTCATTGCCATATATTATTATTTATTGTGATGCATGAGTTAAGGGGGAGTTTCTTTGAAGCTTTACTTTAATCCATGCATATATAACTCCATGAGTTTTGTCATCATCAAAAGGGGGAGATTGTTGGCCCAGAGACCTTCCACTCTAGTTTTGATGATGACTAACTCATGTAGTTATGTTTACTAATAATCTTGTGATGTTTAGTTTCAGATCCTTAACTAAGATATTAGTAGGTGATTAGCTTCAACAAAGGTGTTTTAGAGCTTCTCACATGGTGATTCAAGAGCCGGAGCGTCAAAGATCATATATAGCACTCGTTGGAGTCAAGCTCGGTAGATCACGGTTTGGATCGAGTCGGCTTGAAGATGGAGTTCGTCAAGAAGACTTCGATACTTAGTTTAGTTTATGTTTTAGATCCATTTGTAAAGACTAGATAGTATGATATGCTCAAGTTCACAACACACACACTTGTTTTAGTTCTCATGTTTATTGGTTTTTTGGTTTTGGTTTAACCGATCTTGATTTTCATGAATAGATAAATTCAAAACAAGTTTACATTGTTTAATATATATTAGATTTGTTCTATATACATGTATGCTACATATCTTAGACAAACTTATTTTGATATGCCCACTTATTTTTGGATTTATTATCAAAAACATTGATATGTATATCTTTCATGTATATTGGATTATATCCATATACAACGTGCCTAAATATTGTTTCATATCATGCTTTTGAATTTGGATGAGTTTTGGACAAAACGAATTTTTAATTCAAATATTCAAGTTTTGGAAAATACAGTTTTGATTTTCGGCAAAATTTTCATAACACAAAAAAAGTTCAAAATGTTTGTAACTTGGTTTGATTTTTACTCAAACAAGTTTGTATATCAATGTATTATACTGAACTTATTTTTGTGAAATTTTAGAAATTTTATGGGATTTATTTGACAAATAAAAACTAAGTTTTCAATCCCTAGATTAGTCTGGTCTGGCTTCTGCCGGTCGACCGGATCGGTCGACCGAGCTTGAAGTCGGTCGACCGACGTGCACATAACGTGCACGCCAGATCTGCTGGAGGGCAGATCGACCGACCTCGGTCGACCGCAGAGAGCTTCTGCTCTCTGGAAAGCCCCGGTCGACCGGGTCGGTCGACCGGTAGAGAGCTCTGCTCTCTGTTCTAGGGTGCGGTCGACCGGGCCGGTCGACCGAGGCTCCAACGGTCGAATTTTTGACCATTGGCGGTCGACCGGGCCGGTCGACGGCCAACCGCCAGGGCTGAAAAACAGCCCCAACGGCTAGTTTTTTCCATGGGGCTATTTATACCCCATTGAGAGGTGTTTTACACTAAGATTTCAAGAGCCAAAAATTCTCCTATCTACAAGTGTTTTATACAAGTTTTCAAAAGTGTTTTAGAGCAAAAAAGGATTCATCTTTATTTGTTTTTAAAAGAGTTGGAAAATCATCTGAAAAGAAAAATCTTTGGGAATTGGTTTGATCTTTATTTTCTATTCTATCTAAAGTTTTCCCTAGAGTTTTTCTTTGAATTTTTAATTTTCAAACTCTTTGTTTTCCACACTTGAGCTATATCTCCTATCCTATCTATAGGATCTTTATTTGGTGGAAAAAGGTGTTTGTAGTTGAAATATACCACCTTGTTGTAACCCTCCTACTTTGTGATTCCCTCTTGGGTAGAGGTTGATTTGTAGTGATGGTTGACTCCTTCTAGTGAGAGGTTGAGATTGTGTATTTCTCCCTCTAGTGAGAGGTGGAGTTGGTGTTGGATTTGTATCCCTCTTAGTGAAGAGGTGGATTGTGGTTGTTTGGCTAAGGGCCTACCCCTCTTATGTGAGGTGGTGCTTGTGTTGCCTCTAGTGAGACGTTGTATTCGGTTGAGAGAGGCGTTGTGTACTCCTGGTTGTAGTTGCCCCAAATCTTCGGTGGAGGTTCCCTGTGTGGGAGTCCTATGTGGACAAAGTTAGTGGATTGAAAATCCTTCTGGGTGAAGGCAGGAACGTAGAGGTGGGTGCTCGAATCTCGAAACAAATCTCGTTGTTTGTGTTTGATCCATTAACTCTAACTCTCTCTCTTTATTTTGTGCCTTGCATCATTTCATATTGCTCATTCATATTATATGCTTGGCTTGTTTGTGTGTGCCTCACTTGGTCTTAACCACGAGAGCTTCATATAGCGCCTCAACTCTTATTCAGAGGAATCAAGAGGAGTTAGTCCAGAGCCCTTCACCGGAAATTCGGCTACACTCGTTGTTGCATTAAGTGTAGTTGCAATTAAGTTTTAATTTCCGCATTTAGTTCATTAGATTAGCCGTACACCTATTCACCCCCCCTCTAAGTGTATCTTCAGTAGATACTTCTCATGAGTCAGTCATTGTGAGCATGGCATTTAATGCTCAATCCATTCACTCAATAGATAGAAACTTAATTTGTGTCTTTCATCAATATCTGATTAAAGAGGCCTAATTTAAGATATAGTCCATTATGTGTCTAAGGTGGCGATGAAATTCACTAAGGGAATATTCAAGGCTGCAAGCTATCGACCCCGAATCCACAATATGATGTTGCCCAAAATTTACTCTTATTATAATTTATGATTTGTTTATATCATATTGTTTTCTTCTGTCTTTCCTGAAACTCAAATTTTGGGGGGATCGTTGGATGTGTATTTGGATTTGGAGGGAAAACATGAGTTTTCCTCTATGTGCCTTTGATATTTAGTCTCACAATGGATATACCAAGGAAAGTTTAGTGGTTTATATACGAACTCTTCTGTTATCTATTGTTATGAATGTTAGGCCATGGGCCACTTTTTCACATGCGCGCATACGCACCGAACCTAACCGGGGGCCGGATGGCGCGTACCCACGACCAGCGGACACGAATGCAGCTCCGTTCAAGAGGTTCTTGGACTGCTACATTTTGGGAATTCTTTTTTGATTTTTTGGAGCCGACTTTAAAGTCCTGGGCGAAGTAACCCAACTCGGAATTATTCCTGAGCACCTTAAGAAGCAATGTGATTCCCGAGCATATGGATACAGAGTGGATGCCGAGCACTCGAAATCATCCTAATTACTTGGACTCAGGGTGATCTCAGAGCGCCGAGCACTTGATCTCGGAGTGAACCCAGTAATTGGACTCAGAATGTTCCCGAGCTCTGTCTCACTCTCCCTAGTACATCATAATTACTGTTTTGACCCAATAAAAATGGATCTGCAAATGTACTGAGTTGTTGCAAATTAATTACAACAAATCTGAACGTATGCTTGATTTGTGCAAGGCTATTAGTAAAGAGTAATGCTCTGTGTCTATAAATAGAGCATCTCTCTGTTCATTCTCAGAGACACAAAAAACTGAGATCTATAGCTACATTCTTCTTCTCCCACTGTCAATTTTTTTTTGAAGTTTTATTTCAATTTTTTGAGTAATAATTCTCTATCTGAGTAAGAGGCTCTGCCTACGGTCATAGGCTGAGTGCTGGTGATTCCCAGAGATTTTTTTACCGCTACAGGATAAAGTTGAATCAACGTCTGGACAAGAAAATAGATCTTTCATCCTTTAGAGCAGCGACTATGCGACTGCATTCCCAGACCAGAGTTAATTTGCTTATACTCTGTTTTAATTTTATAGCAGCATGCTAAGAAGTTTAGTTTATTTTATTTTGTTTTGCATGTTATTAAAGGAATAGCATAATTTTACCCAACAATTTTTGCTACATTATCCTTGTACGATATGAAAAGAAAGTAAATAACACATTGTTTTTTTAACTCAATTTTCAATATCTTCCTACTGCAAACAGCATTGTCCCACCACGAGCTGCGGTTGACTGTGCAGTTAGTAACCCTGCAAGTTGCATCCATCTGCTCCTCTTCTCTTTTGGCTATCTTCCCAATGAGTTAAAAACTCTATCAATAAGATTTTATCTTTTCCCCTACAATCTCCATCTCGGTGAAGATTTCTCAAATCTGAGCTGAATACCACGAATAACCAATTGCAGCTCAGCAACTGGTTGCGCCATAATGGCTGCCTATGTACCCCATTCCCAAGAGACCAAGCCATATGTAGTTCATCTAAAGAACTCCGCCAAGGTCAACCAACTGACATCGATTTTGCAGCAACAAACCCAACTTGCTGAGTCATATGGATCTCATCATCATGATAGATATTAAAAATCAAGTTTTGGGTTATGCTAAGCTTGATTTTGCAAAACTAAAATTTGTGACATCATTGAGCACAAATAAAACATATATATGAGTATACAAAAAGAAGTGTCATAATTGATATCAATTGAAACGATCCAATGATACCAATTGAAACAATAATAAGATCAAGTGTATAACTCGTATTACCTTCCACCCATTTCATGCACAAGTTTAAAAGGATTTTCAATATTAACATACAAGATATGGTCTCCCAACCAACCGCCCGTGGACGGGTAGGGGTTTTCAAAACAAATAGGTTTGAAAATATAGTATGTTTGAAAACTCTACCAAATGAAGAATACGAACTAGTTATAAGAAAAATTTGTAAACTAGTACAAAATCCTTCAAGCAAGGAATAAAACAAAATTATATTTCATGAAAAATATGTAAATCACATGGTCACTAAACACTCAAAGTCCATAAAGCCCATATCATACTCATGAAAACAAAATCATGAGAAACAATAAGTGAAGTGAGTGTACAAGATATATGTGAAACACATTATCATGAAAATATGCAATCAAGCTCAATTGAAATTCCTTTAAACATGAAAACATGAAAATCGTCAAAACTAAATTTTCATTCTAAACAATATATACTTCAAGGCATATGTATGTTTTGACAAAACAAGAAGTATACATACATATCCCTAAACACAATTGAGTCCATAATAAAGATTTGCATGAAAAGCAAATGACTCAAGGGGTATACATGTATATCTTAAGGTTTGGCAAAATAGACATATACATAAAGTTAAACATGTAAACATGGAAAACATGTATAAAATAGGAATACAAGTCAAATGCATGAATCATCAAAACTAAGATTATACTAGTACATCTAATGGGTACAAATGAGCATTCAAGCACAAACATATAATAGTCTATTTGTAGCTCATTATATGTACAAGTATAAATATATCCTAATTTTAATGAAAACTAACATTCAAACAAGTAATCAAAGCATGAAGCATAGAAATCAAAACAAAACTCAAAAACATGCATATAATCATTATGACAAATGCACATGCATTAGATCTAGGGCATACACATTAGTTAAACTAAAGTGAGAACACTAAAAATAAATCCATATAAACATGGGTGTCTCAAATACTAATCATGTATATCACTAATCTAAATATCATGGCATAATCATAATAATCAATAATCATCAAAACATGCTAAAATGAATAATATGGAAAGCATGTAAATAATAAATGAGGAGTAAGAGATTGTTACCAAAACCATGAAGGCAACTCTCCATGTCTCCAAAACACGGTGGTCTTCCACCAACCTCCCCTTAAAAGTGATACATCCAAAAAGTCCTCTTTATGCTCGGAACACATCCACTTCAAGGCACCATCACTCTCACGTCATGCGAGAGCCCACACCTACATCAAAAACAATAGGGGTGGTCTTTGGTACCCATACTCTTTTGGGTCCATGGGGGTTAGTTCCTTTCCTAACCAAAACAAATTTAGTTGCTAAATTTACATCATGTATACGATCATAACAAAACTTAGTAAGGTGGCCCTTACGTCCACAATGTGTACAAGTGTACACATGAGCATACAATGTGTGATGGATGTGACCGCGAGGAGCATGTGTATGCCATGGATGGTGTGCATGCAAAGATGGAACTTGTTTCTTTCGAACCAAAGATTCCAAGCGTGTATGGTTCAAAGCACATTGGCTCATAGTAGAGCCCAAACAATCCACACTCTTCTTAAGCATACAAATATCATTTTCAATTTTAGAAGAAGAGGTGCATGTAATAGGTGAGCTAGATGGTAAATCTACACTAGCATGGCAAACATGTGAATCTATATCAATTTTCAAAGATTCATTTTTCTTTAAACAAACTTCTAAATCATTTGAAATAGAAATAATTTTGTTTTTCAAAGAAACATTTTCTTTTAAAACAAAATCAACTTTTGAAGACAAGTTTTCATTTTTCTTCAAAATTATTTCATAATCTTTTTTATTTTTCAAAAATTCATTTTCTTTTAGGGCAAGTTCAAGTTTAGATTTCAATGAATCCTTTTCATTAGAAATCTCCACTTTCTCTAGCAAAACCAAGTCTAGTTTTGAACACAAATTCTTATTTTCATCTTTTAGTTCAAAACTCTTCTTTTTCAAAGATTATATTTTTCTAATAACTTTTCACATACAATAGAAAGTTCTTCATTCAAAGCATTTGGATACACATAATCATCACATGAAGAACTAGCACAATCATCATCTAATTGAGATTCCGAATATACCTCAAGGGAGTCATTCCCTTGGACCATGTAGCATTGTTGCTCAGATTCTCCACTAGATTCATCCTCCACAATAGTTGGCATTTGAAGCTTGGAGATGGTTAATGTATTTCACACTGCAAAGGCGGAATCACAGTTAGAAACAAGCATAAGATATTTTTAGTAAGCGTGCTTCTAAGTGCCTCAAGGGCTTGTGCATTGGCCTCTATATGCTTGCTATCATTAGAATAGGATTTCTTGGTAATAGCAAGGTAAACATGCAAGCCTAAGTTTTTCAAATACATGGACATCCTAAATTTCCACATGTCAAAGTTGGAAACATCAAACATGGGAGGTGACAAGCAATCCATGAGTGTGTGTAAACAATATACGTGCAAATGCAAATGATAGATTAGCAAGCCAAGATCACACTCCTAGGTGGTTAAACCAAATATCAGGTGCGTAGGCTCTGATACCAATTGAAGGTACACCTAGAGGGGGGGTGAATAGGTGTACGGCTAATCTAATGAACTAAATGCGGAATTTAAAAACTAATTGCAACTACACTTAATGCAACCAACGAGTGTAGTCGAATTCCCGGTGAAGGGCTCTGGACTAACTCCTCTTGATTCCTCTGAATAAGAGTTGAGACGCTATATGAAGCTCTCGTGGTTAAGCACAAGTGAGGCATACACACAAACAAGCCAAGCATGTAATATGAATGAGCAATATGAAAAGATGCAAGGCACAATATAAAGAGAGAGAATTAAGAGTCAATGGATCAAACGCAAACAACAAGATTTGTTTCGAGGTTCGAGCACCGAGCTCTACGTCCCCGCCTTCACAGAGAAGGATTTTGAATCCACTAACTTGTCCACCTAGGACTCCCACACAGGGAACCTCCACCGAGGATTTTGGGGCAATACAATAACTGGGAGTACCGAACTCCTCTCTCAAATAATACAACCTCCACCGAGGCAACACGAACACCACCTCACACAAGAGGGGTAGGTCCTTAGCCAAACAACCACAATCCACCTCTTCATAAAGAGGGATACAAATCCAAACTCCACCTCTCACAAGAGGGAGCAAACCACAACCTCAACCTCTACCAAAGAGGGAGCTACCCACCACTCCAAATCAACCTCTACCAAAGAGGGATACAACAAATAAAGGAGGGTACAACACTTGGTGGTTTCCATAACCACAAACGAATTCTTTTCCCACAAATAAAAGATCCTATAGAAAGAATAGAATGATATGGCTCAAAAGTGGAAAACAAAGTGTTTTGATCAAAGAAAATCAGTTGGGAAAAACACCAAAAAGATATGGAATTATAGATCAAAAGCTAATTCCCAAAAACCTATTTTCTTTGAAATACAAACACTTTAAAAACAAATAAGGAATAGCAATTTGAACTCAAAAATTTTTGCTTAAAACAATAGAAGAGATCTGAAATTTTTGGCTCTAAAAATCTTGGAGAAAAACTCATACAAATGGGGTATATATAGACCCCCATGAGAAACTAGCCGTTGGGCTGAGTTGTCAGCTCTGGCGGCTGGCGGTCGACCGGCTCGGTCGACCGCCAACGGTCAAAAATTTGACCGTTGGAGCTCTCCGATCAACCGGCCCGGTCGACCGTCCCAATCCAGAGAGCAAATGCTCTCTGGCAGGTCGACCGCCCAAGACTTACGGTCGACTGGCCCCACTCGAAAGTGGGGTACTTGCAGTCGGTCGACCGCCCGGTCGATCGGCCCAAGTGGCTGGCCAGTATGCACGTTTTGTGCACGTCGGTCGACCGGTCCGGTCGACCGACACTGGGTCCGGTCGACCGTCCCGGTCGACCGCCAGAGCCTGGCAGAAGGCTGTTAGGGACAGAAAAACTTGGTTTAAAATATTCTAAAAAATCTCATAAATTCCTTAAAAATCCACAAAAATAGTTTTAGCATAATGCATTGATATCCAAACTTGTGTGAAAAATTTCAAAATAAATTTCAAACTTTTTGAACCATTTTTGTGACTTACAAATTTTGCCGAAAACCAAAAACCGTATTTTTCCAAACTTGAATTTTTGAATTGAAAATACGCTTTGTCCAAAACTTATCCAAATGCGAAAACATGATACTTAAACACTTTGAAGCATGTTGCATATGGATATAAGTCCAATATACATATAAAGATATATATCATAGTTTTTGACAATAATTCCAAACACAAGTTTTGTTAAAACACAAAACCTAAATAAATGAATAGGTATGTCAAGCTAAGTTTATTGAAGATATGAAGCATACATGTATATAGAATGAATCTAATATACATAAAACCATGTAAACTTATTTTGATCTATCTATTCATGAAAACCAAGGTCGGTTAAACCAAAACCGAAAACCGAAACATGAAACGTGTGTGTGTTGTGAACTTGAGCATATCACACTATCTAATCTTTACACATGGATCTAAAATAAAAACTAAACTATGTACTGAGGTCTTCTTGACGAACTCCGTCTTCAAGTCGACTCGATCCAAACCGTGATCCACCGAGCTTGACTCCAACGAGTGTTATATATGATCTTGATGCTCAGGCTCTTGAATCACCATGTGAGAAGCTCCAAAAACACCTTTGTTGAATCTAATCACCTACTAATATCTTGATTAAGGATCTGAAACTAAACATCACAAGATTATTAGTAAACATAACTACATGAGTTAATCATCATCAAAACTAGAGTGGAAGGCCTCTAGGCCAACAGAAAGAAGAAGTGGTTTTCTAACCTAATAAATAAAGAAAACAAGAACTAAAGAATTACTTACTTACCTCCTTGAAGCTTGCTTTACCTCTGATCCCTATTAATGACTTACCTTAGCTTGAAGGTGATTATAGCATGGCATATAGGATCTTCCTCATTCCTATCGATCTATCAAATGAAAGTACAAGCAAAAAATTAAAGCAGAAAATAATATTAACTAATAAAAACACATGTCCATTACCATAAGCCATCAGTGATACTTGCAAGGGCAAGGCATAATCGTGTCTATCAGATTTATTTAGATTACAATCAAGCAAGAAAGTAAATAAAAAGAAGAATAAAAAATAAACTTTGTATTAGAATGAAAAACGATGAAAGAAAGGAAAGAACATTACATTGGTGTCACTCTCAACATAACTCTCTTTTTTTAAATGAATCTCAGTCTAACCCTAGTTTAAAAAAAACTCAAAAATTACATTACAAGAGAAAAAACCTACATTAGAACTAATGAAAAGCCCAAACTAAACTCTCTGCTAGAGTGGTGTCCTTATGCCTTTGGAAATACCAGTATTTATAAGAGAAATGGAATAAGGGAGAGCGTACGGAGATAGGGGAGCAAACCCTCCTCCAGATTTAAAAAGATTACCACAGAACTGAATTTGGCCGGGTAGCCAGATCTGGAGGCCCGTATGGCTGGGATTCTATTATATCTATTTTTATCCATTTGTTTTTATGTTTTGAGCTCTGGATTTGGCGATATCTCCGTTTATCTTCAGCCAACCAAATGGATCTTCAAAAATCTATTTTAACTGGAATTATCTTCTCTGATATACTCTCTATTCAGATAGAATTATTTCTAAGCCATTGGATTTGAGTAGATCTTTATTGATTTGCTTGAGTTAAAAATCCTATCTTAAATCTCTGGATTTAATTAGATACACTGGTCCATTTTTCCTTTTTCTTCGTTCCTGCACACCATTAGACATTAAAGTAAATTAAATAACAGAGTTTTATTACAAAATAAATAAGAAAATGTGACACTAAATATGCAATGCACGTGTACAATCACACCCCCATACCTATCATTTTATCGTCCTTGAGCAAAACAAAAAAGCATAATAGAGCTAACCTAATCTAACTTACTTTTGTAAGAATCACGGTTGTACATAGCATGTGTAAGGAGCTGTTAGACTTCTACGTTATCCCTAGAAGATGAGTTTTATCTCGTGAGGGTTTTCAGTGAACTACACCCGCAAAATCCCTAAAGAAAAAAATAAAGTGTTAGTATTTTGAAAATATATTTTGGGAGAGAATATTTGAAGAATTTTTTCAAAAATTCAAGTAATTTATAAGTTATAGGAATACTAAATTATTCATTTCTAAACTTAGTTTCTATTCAAAAACTTGTTATCAATCAGGATAAGGATTAAAAAGTGTATTTCTCATCTAGTCTATTATTTCATCCTAAGTCATGCGCACCTTGTGAACGCGAGTATCTGACTCGAGATTCATCAACTCTAATTCTTATGCCTTATTTTTATAAATTTTTTGTGGTAATATCCCTTAGTTCTATTAGCCTTTTTAATCTGCCCATGTAACGAACATTTAGTCTGTAACTTTCAAATCGGACGGTCTTAGGGCACCGGGTGTGAAAATACCCCAAGAATTTAAGGATTCGAGCAAATAAGGCCACAAAACTAAGAATTTTCTTTATATGAACCACTTTTAGGTGTGGCTTTATGAGGCATAAATACTTAGCTTAATCAGAGGATATATATTTTTTTATAAGGCATAAGAATCTTTGTTTTTGAACCTTAAGTGTGTAAGTGTTTAAAATATGCATATTTCATCAAAGTAAAAAATCAAGACTAAATTGCTTTTTCAATATTTTTCTTCCTAACCCTAGAAATCAAACAAATAATTTTATTTTGATCAGGTATAAGAAATCTAATTATGGTTTCCCTATTCCTTAAGATAAACTTATTTTCTTATAATAAATAGGTTAAAATATTATTTCTCTTTTCAAAATGTTTTCAAAAGCAAAAAAATTTTTTATATAAAAGAAAACTTATGTTATGTTAAGACTCTCCCCCACATCTATCTCATGCATTGTCCTTAATATATGAGTGAATGCATATATACATGAAAATGAAGGAAGGGAAGGGAAAAAGTTACCTCAAGGTGGTGGTCCAGTGGTGGTCAGATTGGAGCATTGCTGTCCAATCTTAATAATGTGGAGTTTCAAGGAACCCACCTTTGACCTATTTCCTATTTACATTGTTACTATCCCCAATTTAATTAAGATCATGTAAGATCCTAATATGAAAATTATCCCGATTATACGGCCAATCTTGGAATATCATCTCAGAGTTATTTTGTTAAATACCTTGATCTAATAATGGAATGTGAATCGGTGAAATGGCTTATTTGGGCTCCAGAATGAAAGGTATGGGAACTAATACTAACTCGAGAATATGACTAAAATCAAGTTTAGGTTCGAGAGTCGAATTTAGTTCAAAAGTTGGATCCAAATCAAAGAGTTGAAATCACATTCATTTTCCATAAATGATATGTGACTATCCAAAATAAGTGGTTCAATTTCTAGATCAATAGGTATAGGAATCAATGTCGGCTCAAGAATTGGGTCTTAATCGGATAAGGATTCCAGAGTCAATATAGAATCGAAATTTGGAACTAAATCACAAAATTGGGGATTGAGGTCACATTCACATTCTAGTTCAATTACCTTGAAGTGAAAACTTGTCAATTTGTCAAAGGTTTGGAATTGATCAAGTTCAAGGTATTTTGATGAAATTGAATCTTGGTTAAAGACTTCAGGACACCATGATTCTTGGTTCCTATCAATATGTCTAGAAAAATTAGGAATGGTTGAAAATGTGTTAGATAGAGTTTTCTCTTTCCTATCAATCATTAGGTTGCATAACTAATCTAACTTTGCCCTATTGATAGATTAGTTGAAATTATTTTGAATCCGAATCAATGCTTCTAAACTATTTTCAAAGTCAATCGGTTCTTTTTGCTGTGGTTGGACTTGAAAAATGGAGTAATGATCTTGGATTTAGAAGTTTTTGGAAAATATGAGTCCATCATACTTTGGAATTTTGTTCGGACACATGCAAGGCTTCTATACTCTTTTCTAACTCAGATTTTTCTTTTTTTGGTTGATCATGAGAAGGAGTATTGAAGCTAAATGTTGGAACGGTGGTTGGCAATATGACTTGGGGGAGTTGTATCCCCACTGACTCGATGAAGATGGTGATGATTATTCCAATCTTGATTATAATTTTGAGATTGGGCCATATGTTAAGTCGGATAAAACCAATCTGGCATACTTGATTGGTTAAAGTTAGGCAATGCCAGGTTGGTGATATCCGAGTTAAAGAAGTCAGAGTGAAATATGGATTCATACTATTATGGAAAAATTATGGTGATGATCTATTTCACACAAAAAGACAAATCAAAATAAACAAAATAAACAAACTAAAAGAAATAAAAATCTAGCTTATGTTAGGGTAGACCTTAGATCTAGATGACTCCTAACTGGTTGACTGGCCATGAGACATATATTGCAGCAGTCTGGCCACAGGTTAATCACCATGTAAGGGCAAAACACAGTGAGACGTATCCGTGCAGAGCAATAGGCCTTAATTACGTCAAACAACTGATTTTCGAGAATCTT
This sequence comes from Agave tequilana, assembly GCA_038442645.1. Taxonomy (NCBI): domain Eukaryota; kingdom Viridiplantae; phylum Streptophyta; class Magnoliopsida; order Asparagales; family Asparagaceae; genus Agave; species Agave tequilana. Next base: position 33,317 of record JAVJIF010008202.1, read on the forward strand.
ACCTCTTAATGCCTAATATTAGATGCCAATTTGATCATTGTAAAGCTCTAACAACTTGCTTCTGAGATCAATCTACTATTGAGCCCAAGATGTCCCTAGGGCCAACGTCTACTCAATTTTAGTTAGGCTGGGTTAATGAGTGAGGAGATGATTTTTGGGCTAAGGAAGGATAATGACTTCCCCACCTTAAATTATTTATTGGTTTAGCCCTTAATCATTTTAGTGTAAGTGTACAAATATTCAGCCAAAAAGTAACACTTAAGCAATATCTCACACAAGAATTATCACGCCCCATTTCCCAAAATGCGTGAAAACAGAGGCGCGACGAGAGTCGGCGATGTATATACGCGAGAAAAATACCCCATGCATTTACGCTAAGCCTAAAGTGACCTGAACAAGTTATATAATCTACTACGATAAATCAATATCACTGCAATATGACATATAAATATCTAACACAATGATAGCAGATGAATATAAGAAAGAAATGGCAACAGGATGCGATATAGATAGAATCAGGAAATAACATGAATAAAAAAGCAGGAATATCTATAATCAAGAAAGAGAGACTCCAGCTCCTCGTAACACATATAATCCTATTCAAATACCTGATCAGCAATAAATAGCCACAGATCTGGATATGCAAATCCAGGGAGTCAGAAATCCTAATGAATGTGTATGAATAAACTGGAAAGATGCACAAGCATATAAATGTGAATATATGATAATAGTGTAAACTGAAATAAGAAATGGCATGAGTAAGTAAATAAACAGTAATGTGGATAGCACACAGTAAAGTATGTGTCCAGTCAGGTATTCAATCAGGTGCCTATCACAATCTATATATCAGGCTGGTAAATTCAATCAGTATTAGAGTCATAATTAAAATAATTAGTTAAAAATATCAGAAAAATAGAGAAAAATATAAATAACAGTCTATAATATTTCTACTTTCTATGATAAAATTTTCAGAGGAATAGAAATATAAATTAAATCAGATTACCCCCTTTAAAGTTAGTTTTCCTTAATGAAAAATTCAAACCCGTTAAGAAATTTAATGGTAAAAAGTCTTTAAAAACCTAATAAAAGAAAGTTTAAAATTAGTCAAATTAAACCTATTAATTTCATGTAATCTAGAGGATCATATTCCCAACCGTAAGCTAATTAATCAAGATTAAATAAAATAAAATAAAAGATCCTAACAATTTCTATTGAAATAATTTATGTAGATTTATTGGGATCCTAAGATTTCAGTGCTTTGGATTGTGATCTAGCTCAGGTAAGTGTTTTTCCTCCTTCAGTTAAATAAGAATTTTTGTGATATATGATTTTCTTTCTAGTTATGTAATTGTGTTATAAAGGTGATTTAAATGATTGAGCTAGTTTTCTAGTATTTAGAAATTTTATAGTTTCATGAATTACCTCCATGTATTATCTGTAGTACATTTATGTACTCCTGTATGCAACAAAATTCACCTGTTCTAAGTAATAAACCTATATGATTACTACATGACATCGGTTAGGACTTTGCCACTGAAACTCACCGGGATGACATTTGTGACTTTTATCGAATGACTATTATGTCCATGTTATCTAACTACTAGGAAAAAAATTGTTCTATGTTAACAATCTCGTCCTGCTTATCATGTTCACTGACGTATATACATCATGTTATACATGTATCACGATTTCACTTTTAATGCTGTTACTATTGTCATTACCGAGTTATCCCAGTAAATTTTAGGTAACATGTACATTAATAGTCTTGATAACTAATAATATGATATTAAACAACTTATATTGAGATTAGGAAATTGATAGAGGAGACATCGTCTGTATTTTGGGTGGACCTAGGATTTAGGTTGCGCAGCCGAAAGAGGGTTCCATTGCAGGGTTCCCGTAGGGTGACTGGCACCCCATCCTGTTCTTGTTCCTATTATGCATGTTATACATGTACCTGACCTGTTATACATGTTCCTGACTACCCTGCAGTAGGACCTAGTTCAGCGCCAAGAGTCTGGCCGTGGTCCCGGCTATGTACGGGATCACCTAAAATAAAGATAAAATCTCCAACTAATCAGTTTCAATAACTGAGGACCTCGATTGGCACGTGTAGTAGGCATAGTATGAAACGCGTCTATTACATGTGGCAATTGGTGTTCGCTGACATAATTAATAATGAAAAAATTGAATTCTTACATTGACATTATAAACTGAACCTGACATCTGCCTACATGTTATGATAGACATTGATTATCCTCATGACCTGAGGTACCCCTGACTATATCACTGACTGGTTAGTTACTATTCATTTATTGCTTGGCATGTTATTCTAACCTTATCATGTATATCTTTCTTTCATAATATGTTTACACATTACATGCATGTGCACCTTCCCCTTTTATTTTACCACTCACTAGGTCGCGTATTGACGATTTTGAGTTTGCCATGCTCAGATCCAGATCCGAAGACATTGCAGGATCAGAAGTACTTTGAGCATGTTGTAGATATCTAGTAGACCATTCGCAGCTCAATTCGTGAGGGCTTTTAGTATTTTTGGTTCTATTCTTATTATGCTTATAATAAGTGAACTTTTAAGACATTATTGTACCTGCTTTTGAATGCTAAAATAAATTGTGAACTTTATGTTTTGATTTAATACATTGAGGCTTAGCGTATTTATATTAAGAATGCGTCGCCGACTCTCATCACGTTCCCAAGTTTGTGTATTTTGGAAAGTGGGGCGTGACAAGAATGTACCCTATACTAAATTCCATCACACGTACCTTGACTCCAACACTCTTCAATAATGAAAATGTAAATGAAATTAGACAAATGCCTTAGAATGCATAGTCTAAATTGGTTTTAGAATTAACAACCAATCGATTACTGTTGAATTAAATACATTGTATGTTGGCCCAAAGGTTACAATCCCTAATTTTGTGTTTTGATGATAACAAAGCATTGAAGTTATTTGTTACTAATCAAGTTCAAGAGTGTATTTCAGGGTTCAAAAAGATCTAATAGGGTTCAAGAAGATCTAACAGGTTTCTTCTTCTAAAAGAAGGTGTTGATGGCTCAAGGGTACTTAAGAACGGGATCATAGCTCAAAGCACTCAGCGTCCCTCAAACGTCACTATCAGATAAGCCCGCTTGAAGATTTTCATAGTCGATTAGAACCTTGTAACAAACTAGTTTGTTAAAGAGTAGAATATAGATTTGAAGCTTAAAGATATACACACACAAAAGTGCACGTTTTCAAAATATGGTTTAGACATGTTTGGTTTTGATACTTATTTCACATTTTCTTAGAAATTTCTATATCAGTTTAGAACTTGTATGTCATGGTTATACATGTCTTCTCTCTTTCAAAATTCAAACAAAAATTATTTTGAAAATTTTCTTTATCTTTAAAAATTATTTTGACCCAGTTTTTGGCCTAGGTCGGTCGATTGTGCCTATTATGGGCCAGAACGATCGACCGTAAGTCGATTGAACCTCTGGAAATTGGGGTGTGCATGTTGTGCATATTCCCGATCGACCGAGCCCTTATTGCGGTCGACTAGGCGGTCGACCGACTGCAACTTGTTTGGTTACAGTTAAACACAGTTAGACCTAGTAAAATTATTCTAAAAGTGTTTTTCTAAAATCTATATAAATGGTCATTGGGATTGAATATTCATAACAACAAATTCTATTAAAAATCTAGTTTTTGCTTTCAAAGAGAAAAAATTTCAAGTTTTTTGTGCTCTTATTTTCAAAGTTTTAATTGAGTTTTTCTTCTTTTAAAATCTCTCTTTTCTGAATTTTACTCTTACTTACATCTTTGAGCTTCAACTTTACATTTTACTCTATAGGATTTTTGTAAGAGAGTTGCAAAGAGAGTGTTTGTGATCTTTTGATCACCAAGAGCTTTTTATCTCAATTGGTTTTGTGCTGCCTCTGATGTAAAGGATTGAGTTGGGGAGTTGTGTACTCTGAGTGGTTGTAATTCCTTGTTGTAAGGTCCCTTTATAAAGGATCCAATAGTGGATAGTGAAATCCTTTACGGTAGTGAAGGCGGGGACGTAGAGCGGTAGCTCGAACCTCGAAACAAATCTTTTTGTTTGCGATTGCTTTATTATCTCTATTTACTTGTTTATCATTCATTTATACTTGTTGATTAATACTCATCTCAACAAGATAGCAATTGAGCACCTCAATTCTTATTTAGAGGAATCACGAGGAGAAGTTCAGAGCCCTTCACGGGGAATCCGGCTTCAAGTCTTGTTTTGAGTGATCGGTTGTTTTTTTTCATATTAAATTGTTTAGAATATTCATTTGATTAGCTATACACCTATTCACCCCCTCTAGGTGTAATTTCAGTGTATACAGTGAGTTAAATAGAAAAACTAATAGCATCAGCAACCTATAATTTTCAATTCAATCAATTTACAAGAAAGAAGGGTGAGCAGTCCCACTCTTTTGCCACGCTAACACGTTCCTGATCGCATTTCCATGGCAAAATAGAGTCTCCCTAGCTCTGCTTTCTAAAACAGAGTCTCGGGGTGCTGTGTATGTTCTGCAACACTTATTTTCTTGAAACTAACCATGCACCCAAAAACAGAGAAGATAAATTCAACTGTTAGTAAATTAAAGAAGAAGTACCATCTTTCCCCGGCAACGATGCCAAAATTTAATCGAGGTGAAAGCTGCACAGAAAAATAGAATTTAGAATTGACAAGGATATTGTGCTAATTTCTCAATACTACCGCTATAGTAAGTGGCTATACGGGCCATGATCCACAAGGAGGGAAAGCAATAAAAGCGTTTTGGTATTCTTGATTAATTTACTAGAACTGGTTAAGAGTTTCTTCTTAGTTTTGAAAGATGAAAAGAAAAGAAAACAGTTAAGTTAGAAGAGGAAGAATCAAAAGAAAAAAGGAGAAAATTGAAGAATAAAATGCTATTTTTAAAGTTGTTTTCTTAAAAGAAATTAAAAGAAAGGTAAGTTAATATTGCTAGAATCTATTAAGTGTTCCTATAGTATACTTGACTCTTGAAGCTTGACTCTTCTTGGATCTTTAGCAACTTACCGAGTTCTACTGGAAGGCGATCATCACATGGTCCATAAGAAGAGATTCACTTCAAATCCACATTATATCATCAAAAGCCATTACATTTAAGCATGAAATGATACAAAAATAAAAGTAGTCCATCATCATAAGCCATCAATGGAACTTGCAAGAGTAAGGCTATTCCGATGCTATTAGATTCACATGGATTGTACTATAAACAAGAAGGAGAAGATTATTGGAAGTAAAAACAAAAAGAAGAATAACATAAAAGCAGCAATTAATTAAATTAAGTAACAATGAAGAAAAGGAGAAAATTACATTTATTGTCACTCTCAATATAACTTTCTTTCTTTTACTCATGAAACTCGCTCTAACCTATGCTTTAAAGAAAGCAAAAAAATTACATTACAAGGAAAAAAGAAAATTAAAACCTAAACTAAACTGAGAGTAAGATTCTTGCCTCCGTTCTCTGCCTGTGTACGTCCTTTACCTTCTGAATTTGCAGTATTTATTAGTAAAAATGGATAGGAGGTAAGAGTATAAGATAGGGGAGAAAATACTTCCCAAACAGATCAACCAAGCTGTGGATCTGTGTCACGAATCTGGGACCTGGATTTGGCTATTGGGCCAGATCTGGGGGCGCGTGGTCCGTTGCTCTTTGATGCACTCTGATCTTCTATTGGTTTTGTCTTTATCTCTCTGAGATCTTCAGAATATATATATCCCAATGCTTGATTGTGAAATATATTCTGTAAAAATCAATTTAGTTGGACTATATTTGTGATTATTTTCTCTTTGTTTCCAAATATAATTCAATCAGATTTTCAGTTTGATGTTGGGATCTTCAGTATATTGCCTCAATCTTTCTTTACGAAAGAAATCAATTTAAATTTGAATTAAATTGGGATTTTGGGCTCATTTTCCCTTCTGCTCCATTAACCAAGGCCTGCATATCATTAAACAAAATTTATAATTAAATTAGCAGAGTTTATTAAAAATAAATATGAGAAAGTAATAATAAATAGGAAGACCATGTGTACAATCAGTCAGCGATGGGTGGAGATGGTTGGCAGGCTAGGGAGGTGGAGGGAAAGTGAGAAAGAGATATGAGAGAGAAAGAGGGCAAAGAGGACGAGAGTGAATTGATGAGAGAGAGGGTGTGGGTGTGGTGGTGGGATTTAGGAGCTAAGGAGGAGGTCGCCGGCAAGGGGATCACTGGAGATAGGGCCGGTGGTAGGTGGCGTGTCCGGTTGGCTATGTAGTGGAGTAAGAGAGAGGAAAAGAGAGAGAAAGAGTAAAATACAAAGAGAGAGAGAGATGTAGTAAAAGAAAAGAAGAAGATAGAAGGAAGGGGACGGCTATGTGTTTAAGCGGAAGAGATAGATGGAATTTTGCAGAGGAAGAAAAGAAAGAAGAAGGAAAAGAGAAGAGAAGAAGAATGTAGAAAAGAAAAGAAAAGAAAAAAGAAAAGGAAAAGAAGAAAAAGAATAATGGAAAAGTAAGAAAAAGAGTAGAGAAGAGAAAAGAAAGAAAAGAAAAGAAAAGAAAAAAATAATGTTATTTTATTTGGTCAAATTTTGACTAATTCTGAAAAATCCCCAAAAATGCTCTAAAATAGAAAATATTACCCTGAGTAATGTTATAAAATCTGATTTAAGAAATCCAGCCCCATTTATAAACTAAAAATCCTGAAATCATTCAGCGATACCGGTCGACACCGAATTTGAAAATTGTGCAAAACGAATTAGAAATTTCAGAAAATTTTGAAAAATCTAAAATATTGAAAATTAATATCTGAAACAAAAACAAGCCTAATCTAACTAGCAGGATGGTCAAATCAAATAGTGTCACTGTGTAAAGAAAAGGGATTAGGTCCTGGCTTCGGGCTTGGGCTGGCTCTAAGTCCACAAAACACAGGTTCAATCCCAAATAATAATAAATAAATAAATACAAGAAAAATAGGAAAATACGAGCAAAAAATCAGAACAGTGTTCGAGTACGTATTTCAAGAATTGGGTGTTACACTATGGGAGTTGAGGATCTCTCGAGAAAAGTTCTTGGTAGCTTAGACACGTGTCATCATCTTGATGAGGGTCAAATTTTAACCACTACAGATGTTCCCCGCTTCCCAGTTGTTAGAGTCTGCGAAAGAGAAGTCGGGGAAGCAAAGATACTAGAATGGATTGTGAACGCCTTAAAATTCATCATGACGCTTGTGCCGAGAATCTCTTCAGATCACTATGGGTCCTCTTGAATTAATATTTTTTTGCATAGTTGGTTGAAAGTTGTCACATCGGGCAACTGGATCTCTCATAAAGGTGAATCCTGCATCTCTTTCAATTCTGGTACCATTATGATTGGGATTATAGGATTTTATAGTTTTATGATCGGTCTCTAATATTGCACATTCGTTATCATACTCTCATACTTATTATAGAATAAACTTTGCTTTTTCCTAATTATTGCTTAATTTATTTGCAAGCCCATTCCTAAAGGAGATGGAAGAGAAACGAGCCCAAAAGCCCATCAAATTCTGATTTAAATCAGAATTAATCGAAGTCAGTAAATCAGGGCAGATCAGATCAGTTCAAATTGGTTGAAAATCAGTTAGAACAAATCCCTACAAATCTATTGGTTAAAGCCCAAGATCAAAGGCCGTTTCGTCAAATCCAAGAGCTGAAACAGAAAATCCAAAACAAGATAAAGTCAGATCACGTAGCAGGGAGCTGTACCTCCCCGGATGTGGCCACTTGGCCACAACTAGGCCGCGAAAATGCGACAAAAGTCGCATTTCTGCAGCTTTGTTAAAAGCGTTGGGGGAGCGTTTGCTCCCCCTATCTTCGTACGCTCTCCTATGTTGGGTTTCGCCTATAAATACCAGATTTTTCAGAGACCAGGGGGGACGATCATGAAGAGATAGACTTTAGGCCAGTTTTTCCTTCTTTTAGTGTAGGTTTTTATTTTTCTTTTATGTAATTTTTAGTTTTATTTATGTAATTTAGAGGAGATCAGAGTTTCATAGGAGAACGAGAGTGAAGCTTGTACTGAGAGTGACACCGGTGTAAGTAATTCTTCTTTTCTCTTATTGTTATAAGATTGAATCTATAGTTGCATTTGTAAGTTCTTCTTTGTTTTTGGTGTACATATTTAACAAGGAATTTTTACTGCAGTGGAGATATAAGTGGCCCTGGACTCTGCTCAAGAAAGCAGAGTCCAGAAGCCCTCAGATTTGTTACATTCCTGTGGTAATCTGAGTGAACTACTAACCTGTATTTTCTGCAGGTTGGCTGAAATGCGTAGTTTAATATCTGTAGCATTTATCTCCTTGTTTGACTCACTGTATATATATTTCTGACACAACAGTAAAAAGTTGATTGTAAATGTTAAAATTGATTTAGACTTTACATTTTGGCACGTGACTATTTCATTACATTTTCTATTTACTGTTGAAGAGTGCTCGAGCCAAGGTATGTGTGCATAGCATTTAGTATAAGGTTCATTCTTGTATGAAAGATTGCTTGAGTGTTACTTTTTTCTATCTACTTGTACACTGCACTAAATTGATTTAAGGGCTTGTCCTATAAACAAGATAAGGTGGGGAAGTCATTATCCTTCCTTAGCCCACAAACAATCTCCTCACTTACTAACCCAAGTTTAAGTAAAACTGAGTAGACATTGGCCCTAGGGATTTCTCGGAATCAAATAGGAGACTGACCTAAGGGGCAAGTTGATTTGAATCCGACTCTTGCCAAATCGGTGATTAAGGTTAGGGTTGAGGGGCGAAACCCTGAAGGCTGGTGGTTTGGCTTAATTAGGCCCGTCGCTTCTGCGCGGATACCTCCCACCAATCTTGCCATTACCTGACCGATTAATTTGTGGTCAGATTTGGTAATATACTCCCCGTGGACAGTCTAACCAGTTAGGAGTCGTCTAGGTCTAAGGTTTATCCTAACTTTGGTTAGATTTTTTTCTTTTTATTTGTTTGCTTATTTGTTTGTTTTTCTTTGTTTGTGTTTGACATTTCTTGTGTGATATGGCTTATAACAATAATTTTTCTAATTTTAATGGTAATCAATATTACACCCCAACCTCTTTTTTGGATATCATAACTTTAACCAACCTAGTGTGCCGGATTGGTCATATCCGAATCAATATAACCCATGCCCCCAATCTTATGACCATAATTTCTAAATTAATTTTAACTCTTCACAGAGTCAATGGGGATTCACCTCCCCCAAGTTCAATTTTCAACCAACTTGTTCTCCTTATCCACTTTGTCCATAATATTTTCAAGATTCATACTCAGTTCCACTAGTTCAAAATAGAAAACCATCAATCTTGAAAATGAGTATGCGTGAGTCCAAGCAACAATCATAAAATCTGACGGACTCACAATTTCACCACAAATTCCAAAACAAAACTTCACCTTTTCAAGTCCAATTGCAATAAAATGATGAACCAATCGACTATGAAAAGATGCTTGAAGCCATGACTCAGGCTCAAATCGCTCGTAATCATGACATAGATATGATGGTCCAAACTCTCCATTCTCACCGTTTGACCATTTCTGATTTCGTTAACCATTCTGTTAGAACCGAAGAATCATGTTGTTTTAGAAAATAAGATTCCATTTCAGCACAACCATTTGAACTTACCCAAACTCTGAATTTTGAAAATGACATTGACAGTTTGACAAGTTATCCCTTTTCTGAAATTGAACTTGAGAATGAACATATCCTAAGCCCTAACTGAAAATCACCTAGAGGGGGGGGTGAATAGGTGATAATGCTAATCAATGCCCAAATAAAAATTATGATGCAACAATCTCCCAAAACAAGACTAGAAGCCGGATTCCCCGTGAAGGGCTCTGAACTCTTTCCTCGTGATTCCTCTGGATATGAGTTGGAGGTGCACAATGTAATCTTGTTGTATGGGACTTTGATTGATAAGATGAATGAAAACAAGTGAATATTGCAATGAAAGTAGCAAGCAAGTAATAAGAGCAATGAAAGTAAAGCAAGAAGCAAGAGCAAGTAAACCAAACGCAAACACCGAGAATTTTTCCGAGGTTCGAGCACCCAGCTCTACGTCCTCGCCTTCCCTAGAAGGATTTCTAACCACTATAACTTTACAAAGATATTACAAATGCACCGGAGTACCCAACTCCACAATCTCAAGTACAAGTATCTCTTGGTGATCAGAAGACCACAAACTCTCTCTTGAAAAAAAATCTCTTCCCTTACAAAATCCTTATAGAACAATGAGTAGGATTGAAGCTCTTGTTTGTAAGTGAAAAAAGAAAACTAAATCAGAGAGTTTTGAAAAACACTTCAGAAAATGAGAGAGAATTTCAGCACAAAAACCAAGAAACAAAGCTCTTTTGAATGCCTTAAACTTTTGAAATTTTTGCAAATTTTTGTTGTAAAGAACCTCTCCCTAAACACCCCTATTTATAGTAGAGGGCTAGGGTTTAAAGATAAACTCACTTAAGGCTAATTAGGAAGTATTAGGATCAGCAAATATCATTTAAACCCTTTTTAGAAAGAAAAAGACAAAAATAAAACAGCTCAGAAAAATAGCCGTTACTGTTCAAACGACTCTTTCGGTCGACCGGAGTTCAAATAATATGACCGTTGCGGGCTTCCGGTCGACCAGTCGGTCGACTGGGCAGAAACAGAGAGCAACGCCATTACAGTCGGCCAGCCACCCGCCGCCCGAAGGACTTCGGTCGGCCGCCCGGTCGGCCGAAAAACGTGCACACGGATACGCACCAAAAACTGCCAGAACCTCGGTCGACTGGGACGATCGACTGTTCTGACCTGACAGAGTGCGGTCGACCGGCTAAGGCCAAAAAGCAAAATTGAAACAGAATTGTGAAGGGGATTTGAAATCAACCAAAGTAGTTTTGGATAGAGATATATATAAAACAAAGAAATGAGTTTGTAGGCAAAAGATTGTATACAAAAATAATTTGTACATATTATAGGGAATATTTTTGGAAATAAGATGTGCGCAAAAACGTGTGTGATAGAGCTTTAAACCTATTCACTATTCTTTAACAAAACTATAAAATTAAAAACAAATCTAATGAAGTCTTCTTGAGCCATGCAATGCCTTGCTAGAGCCTTTTCTTCTAAGTTCCTTCCTTGATGTGCCATAAGCCTTCTTTGCTCCATGAACCTAGAATTTCTTGCAAAAGTTAAGCAATGGCCTCCAAATATGGTACTAACCTGAAACTTATCTTGAACAAACTTATTAGTACAAAATAGCTCTTATTTGTTTTGTTATCATCAAAACTCTAAACAAATGGAGAGTGTAACCTTTTGGGCCAACAATCTCCCCCTTTTTGATGATGACAAAACAAATTGGCTACAATAAAAATAAAAGAGATGGTGTAAGCTCCCCCTCAAATTATGCCATGTTAAACAAAGAAAAAACATATGAGTTGCAAGCAAAAACCATGAGATATAAAACACTTGCAAAACACTTAAACTCAAATACAAGGATTCATGAAAACACACATCAAAAAGTAACTATATAAACTAAAAACATATATATAAACTCATTCTCCCCCTTTTTGTCATACATTAAAAAGGGTTAAGAAAACATTTTTATTCAATAACACAAACATTAAGTTCACCACAAATAAAAGAAAATCTAGCAAAATCAAGTGGTTTAGTAAAATATCGGCAAGTTGCAAATCTGTAGAAACATAATCAATAACTATATCTCCTTTCTCAAAATGATCTCGAAGAAAGTGATATCTAATCTCAATGTGCTTGATCTTACTATGTTGATTTGCATTCTTAGTCATATGTATAGTACTAGTATTATCACAAAATATTTTTATATGGCTATAATGCAAATCATAATCAAGGAGAGTATGTTTCATCCAAAGGACTTGTGCACAACAAGCCCCCGCGGCAACATACTCCGCCTCGACGGTTGAGAGAGCTACGGAATTTTGTTTCCTAGAGGACCATGAAATAAGACAATTACCAAGAAATTGACATGTCCCACTAGTACTCTTTCTATCTACTCTACAACCAGCATAGTCAGCATCCGAATAACTCGTCATTGAGAAATCTCCAGTTTTCGGATACCAAAGACCCATTCCAATTATGCCCTTAATATAACGAATAATGCATTTTACCGCAATAAGATGGGACTCTTTAGGACACGATTGAAATCTAGCACAAAGACACACCTAAATATTATGTCTGGTCTACTTGCCGTCAAATACAAAAGACTACCTATCATGCTTCTATACAATTTAATATCAACATTTTTACCTTGGTCATCCTTATCAAGCTTGGTTGTAGTTGCCATGGGAGTGTTGCAAACTTTAGAGCCTTCAAGTCCAAACTTCTTTACGAGTTCCTTTGCGTACTTGGCTTGACATATGAAATTCCCATCTTGCAATTGCTTGATTTGGAGTCCAAGAAAGAAATTCAATTCACCCATGGAAGACATTTCAAACTCACATTGCATAACCTTTTCAAACTCCTTGCATAAAAACTCATTAGAAGATCCAAAAATTATATCATCAACATAAATTTGCACAATTAAAATGTCATTACTAACATGCTTAGTAAAAAGAGTTGTGTCTACTTTGCCTTTAATAAAATCATTTGAAATGAGAAAACTAGAAAGCCTTTCATACCAAGCTCTTGGAGCTTGTTTCAATCCATACAAAGCTTTATCAAGTTTAAAAACAAAATAAGGATGAACATGATCAACAAAACCAGGAGGTTGTTCAACATAAACTTCTTCATTGATAAAACCATTCAAAAATGCACTTTTCACATCCATTTGAAAAAATTTAAAATTTTTAAAAGATACAAAAGCTAGTGTCATCCGTATGGCTTCAAGCCGTGCTACGGGTGCAAAGGTCTCCTCAAAGTCAATTCCCTCAACTTGAGTGTAACCTTGGGCCACTAACCTAGCTTTATTCCTAATGACATTACCGGACTCACCATCTTGTTTCTAAAGATCCACTTACTACCAATTATTGGTCTATCGTGGGGCCTAGGAACAAGGTGCCAAACTTGGTTGCGCTCAAATTGATTGAGTTCCTCTTGCATGGCTAGCAACCAATATGAGTCCGCCTCGGCTTCGAGGATGCTTTTGGGTTCAAAATGAGAAATGAAAGCAAAGTTACCACATAAGTCATGGAGCTTGGAGCGAGTTGTTACCCCTTTAGAGACATCACCTAAGATGAGTTCCTTGGGGTGGTTTGTAGCATATCTCCAATCTTTAGGAAGCGGTTGAGAGCTTTCCTCTTTATCCTCTTGAACATCACCAATTGATTCTTGCTTTTCTTCTTGAGCGGGTGAGTCCTTCAAGGATAGTCTCTCCATGTCTTCACCTAATGGGTCAATCTCTACAACATTCTCAACAACCAAATTAGATTCTTCAAATTTAACATGCATGGATTCTTCAATGGTAAGTGAAGATCTATTGAATACTATATAAGCTTTGCTAGTAGTAGAATATCCAATAAAGATTGCTTCATAAGCCTTAGCATCAAATTTACCCAAGTTATCTTTAGTATTTAGAACAAAACACTTGCATCCAAAAACTTTGAAATATGAAACATTAGGTTTTCTAGAATGATACATTTCAAAAGATATTTTGGAAGAATTTTTACACAAATAAATACGATTTGAAATATAGCATGCGGTGTTTACGGCCTCGGCCCATAAATATTGAGGGAGATCATATTCACTTATCATGGTCCTAGCCATCTCTTGAAGTGTTCTATTTTTCCTTTCTACAACTCCATTTTGTTGTGGAGTTCTAGGACATGACATTTCATGCTTGATTCCCTTTTCATCACAATAAGTCATGAAGAGTTGGTTAACAAACTCACCACCTCTATCACTCCTTATTTTCAAAATCGAAAAACCTTTTTCTTTTTCAACCCTTTTTCGAAAAACTTTGAAATGAGAAAAAGTTTGATCTTTGTGTTCCAAAAAGAAAACCCAAGTGAAACGGGAAAAATCATCAACTAAAACAAATGCGAATCTACTACCATTTAAACTCTTAGTTTTAGTTGGTCCAAAAAGTTCCATATGAATTAATTTTAATGGCCTAGTTGACATGATATCCTTGATTGGTTGAAGGAAGACTTGGTTTGTTTCCCAAGTTGGCACGCACCACAAATGCGATCTTTTTCAAACTTCAAGCAAGGTATACCCTTCACCAATTCCTTAGAATTAATCCTAGAAAGATGGTCAAAAGATGCATGTCCTGATCTTCTATGCCAAAGCCAAGAATTTTCATCAAAAGCATTCAAGCATTTAGTAGAACAATCTAAATTAAGCATGTCAATGATATAAACATTATTGTCACGAAAACCAGTGAGAATACAATCATCGATTTTAACATCAAAAATCTTGCAAGAAGAATCATCAAAAATAACTTTAAGTCCACGGTCACAAAGTTGACTAATACTAAGCAAGTTATGCTTCAAACCATCAACAAGAACTACATTTTCTAGAATAGGAGATGCACCAATTTGAATGTTACCTATACCGATGATAGTGCCCTTGGAGTCATCCCCGAAGGTGACGGTGCCACCTTCCATGTACCTTGATAGGGTTGTAAAGTTATTGATATCCCATGTCATGTGTCTTGAACAACCACTATCAAGGTACCACCGCTCCTTACGTCTTGGAGCCTTGGTGTGTACCTACATCAAATAATTTAGGACTTGATTTTGGTACCCACATTTTCTTGGGTCCTAAAAAGTTATTGCCATGAACCCAAACAAGATTATTTGATCTATTTACTTGGTCATAACAAAACTTAGCCAAATGTCCATTCTTACCACAATAAGTACATCTATACACTCTACCATATTTAAAAGCATAGTGAATGTGAGACTTGTGAGCATGCGTGGATTTAGCATGAGTGTTGTGTGAAGTGTGAGCATGAGGAATCTTAACATGAGAATCTTTAGCATGAGAAGTGTGTTTTTTAGAAAATATTTCTTCAAGTTTCTTAGTGTTAAAAGCACAATCCTTCAAAACCTTCTCAAAATCAACAATTTTAGTTTTTAAAGAAGAAATTTCTTTTTCATCAATCTTAGGAAATTTTGCTTTACAAGTAACTCTGTAAGCACTAAATTCATTTTGAGTAGAAATGAGATTGGAAGAAATTTCATCTTTTTCTCTAGAAACAATAGCAAGTTGATTTTTAAGAAAAGCAACTTCCTTTTCCAATTTAGAACATTCAATCTTTTTATTATCATAGGTTTTTGAGAGTTCAACAAAAGCATGTACAAGAACTTCTTTACTTAATTCATCATCTTCATCAAGAGGTTGTGGGGTTACCTTTGGTGTGTTTGCCATGAAACACATGTTCGCCGTGTCCACCTCATCTTCGGATTCGCTTTCCGAATCCCATGTGGCTTTGTAGGCTTCTTTTCCACAGGCTTCTTTGGCTTGAAGGAGGAAGTCATCTTCTTCTTGAAATCCAGGCAATCCGCCATGATGTGTCCGGGCTTTCGGCAATTGTAGCAAATGATTCTTCTCTCCTCTTTTCCTTCAAACTTCCTTCTAAAGTTGAGTTTGTTCTTACGGTACATTCTCTTCACGTTTCGCACAAGAAGGGAGAGCTCCTCATCTTCTTCTTCATCTTCTTCTTCGTCATCAAGAGTGGAGGAAGACTTGAAGGCTATGGATTTCTTCTTTAGAGGAGCGGCTTCTTCTCTTGCCTTCTTTTTCATCTCATGAGTCTTCAAGTTTCCAATGAGACTAATGTGGTCCATTTCGTCCTTGTCATTCAACTCTTTCAAGGTGGTGGCCTTTATCTCCCATGAAGAAGGAAGAGCCCAAATCACTTTTCGCACTTTTTGGTCATTGGAAATATCATCACCTAAAGACGAAAGAGCATTGGTGATTTTAGTAAACCTTGTAATCATGCAATCAATAGATTCATCATCAATCATTTTAAAAGATTCATATTGGGACCTCAAGAGATCTATCTTAGCTCTCTTTACTTGTGATGTCCCCTCGTGCGTGACCAACAAATGTTGCCAAATCTCATAGGCGGATTGGCAATGTATTACCCGTGTAAGGTCATCCTCATTCAAGGCGGTTAGGAGGGAGTTTTGGGCTTTTGAGTTAGCCTCATATTCTCTAAAGGTAAAGTCGGTCCAAGTGCTTTCATCGCTATCAGGTACAACATAGGGTTTGGTCAAGGATTTAGCAACTAGGCTACCTAAAGATTGTAAGAAAATAGTCATCCTAACCTTCCAAATAGGAAAATAAGTCCATCAAATTTAGGAGGAGTTTTGATGTTATCGGCCATGTTTACTAGTGAATGAATGGATGAATGCAAATGTTGATTAGCAAATTTTTAGGATCTCTCTAAGGATGTTAAGCCAAACCTAGGTCCAAAGTCTGATACCAATTGAAAATCACCTAGAGGGGGGGTGAATAGGTGATAATGCTAATCAATGCCCAAATAAAAATTATGATGCAACAATCTCCCAAAACAAGACTAGAAGCCGGATTCCCCGTGAAGGGCTCTGAACTCCTTCCTCGTGATTCCTCTAGATATGAGTTGGAGGTGCACAATGTAATCTTGTTGTATGAGACTTTGATTGACAAGATGAATGAAAACAAGTAAATATTGCAATGAAAATAGCAAGCAAGTAATAAGAGCAATGAAAGTAAAGCAAAAAGTAAGAGCAAGTAAACCAAACGCAAATACCGAGAATTTTTCCGAGGTTCGAGCACCCAGCTCTACGTCCCCGCCTTCCCCAGAAGGATTTCTAACCACTATAAGTTCACAAAGATGTTACAAATACACCGGAGTACCCAACTCCACAATCTCAAGTACAAGTATCTCTTGGTGATCAGAAGACCACAAACTCTCTCTTAAAAAAAATCTCTTCCCTTACAAAATCCTTATAGAACAATGAGTAGGATTGAAGCTCTTGTTTGTAAGTGGAAAAAGAAAACTAAATCAGAGAGTTTTGAAAAATACTTCAGAAAATGAGAGAGAATTTCAGCACAAAAACCAAGAAACAAAGCTCTTTTGAATGCCTTAAACTTTTGAAATTTTTGCAAATTTTTGTTGTAAAGAACCTCTCCCTAAACACCCCTATTTATAGTAGAGGCTAGGGTTTAAAGATAAAACTCACTTAAGGCTAATTAGGAAGTATTAGGATCAGCAAATATCATTTAAACCCTTTTTAGAAAGAAAAAGACAAAACTAAAACAGCTCAGAAAAATAGCCGTTACTGTTCAAACGACTCTTTCGGTCGACCGGAGTTCAAATAATACGACCGTTACGGGCTTCCGGTCGACCGGTCGGTCGACTGGGCAGAAACAGAGAGCAACGCCATTACAGTCGGCCAGCCGCCCGGTCGACCGAAGGACTTCGGTCGGCCGCCCGGTCGGCCGAAAAACGTGCACACGGATACACACCAAAAACTTCCAGAACCTCGGTCGACTGGGACGGTCGACTGTTCTGACCTGACAGAGTGCGGTCGACCGGCTAAGGCCAAAAAGCAAAATTGAAACAGAATTGTGAAGGGGATTTGAAATCAACCAAAGTAGTTTTGGATAGAGATATATATAAAACAAAGAAATGAGTTTGTAGGCAAAAGATTGTATACAAAAATATTTTGTACATATTATAGGGAATATTTTGGAAATAAGATGTGCGCAAAAACGTGTGTGATAGAGCTTCAAACCTATTCACTATTCTT
Organism: Agave tequilana; assembly: GCA_038442645.1. NCBI lineage: Eukaryota > Viridiplantae > Streptophyta > Magnoliopsida > Asparagales > Asparagaceae > Agave > Agave tequilana. The sequence goes on from JAVJIF010008202.1 coordinate 51,098, forward strand.
TAACAAAACTATAAAACTAAAAACAAATCTAATGAAGTCTTCTTGAGCCATGCAATGCCTTGCTAGAGCCTTTTCTTCTAAGTTCCTTCCTTGATGTGCCATAAGCCTTCTTTGCTCTATGAACCTAGAATTTCTTGCAAAAGCTAAGCAATGACCTCCAAATATGGTACTAACCTAAAACTTATCTTGAACAAACTTATTAGTACCAAATAGCTCTTATTTGTTTTGTTATCATCAAAACTCTAAACAAATGGAGAGTGTAACCTTTTGGGCCAACACTAACTTGGTGATTCAATTCTACTTCCTGATTCAATAATGACTCCGGTGTCTTCACTTGATTTCAATCTTTTTTCCGAGTCAATATTGGATCCTGTGCCAATTCATCATGAAATTGAATCACCAGTCTTTTATGATCATTGATTGGTAGTGAAAAGTGCATTTTTATCATAACATTTACCATCACATTTTCATATTTATTCATTTAATTCTGCACATTTATTAATATTTTGTGATTTATTGTGTGCAAGCCTCGAAATAATAAAAAGAAAGAATTAAAGCTTAAAAAGAGCCAAAAGCCCACATTTGAAGCCCAAGTGCAAAAGTGCAAATATCAATTGTCAAAGTGCAAATACACAAGGACTAAAGTTGCAATTATCAAAGAAGAGGGAAGGATAGACTTCTATCCAACCCTAAACACTTGCAGGATGAGGATAAAAGTCAAAGAAGAGAGTGCAAAGATAAGAAAATTCGTGGATAAAAGATTTGGGATATTTGAGATCAAGGTAACTTGATTTCTAAGTTATCTCGAAATCCTAAGATAAAGAGCCAGGATCAACCTGCCAGAAACAAACGCTCAGATGGACGGATCAGGAGAGGTCACGCGCCAAAGCGCGTGGCCAACCGACACCAGAGAGCCGCAGAAACGCGGCCCAAGCCGCGTTTCTGCGGCAGTTTAGTTGAGATCACGTACCAGATTTCGTGTACAGATTTATCCAGGACTCTTCTCCCTTCTGCACCTATAAATACCCCCTGCAGTGCAACGTACAGGGCATCCAGAGACTATTAGGGTTTTCTTTTAGCCATTGTTCTTTAAATTTCTGCAAGATTGTAATTTTCATTTCATGCACGTTGTGGAGAAGAAGGAGCTTTGTAATTTGAGGATTATTCTGCAATAAAGGTTACCTTTTTCCCATTTCTTTCATTATCTTTTGAGTTATTTTTATTCTCTGTGATCTGTTCTGGTTTTCTTTTTCTTTGCTTCTTTGCAATCTTTCTTATTAAACAACATAAAAAAAATAAATAAATTGAAAAGATAAAAAATGATGAACTAATTTCCTCTAGTGGTTTGCTGAGATTCTTAAAGCAACCCTAGAGCAGTTAAGCTTTGATCGGATTGGTGACCATCTCTAAAAACCCTAGGTTTAATAATTACTTTTCTTGAAGATTAAACAGGTAACTAGACTTCTTAATCTAGGTTGCATATTTAAAAGACTCTTCATGACTTCAAACTTAAAAACTAGGACAGCCTAAATTTAAGATTAATCTTCTCTTAAGCTGTACCTAGATGTTAGGTTGAACCATAGTTTGGTTTTTAATGATGTAACTTAGTTAGAATCTTGTATTGGTTTTTCTTGCTTGAATTATTCTTAATAACCTAGGGTGATTTACATACACTTCAATATGATGATCAATCTCCTTAACTTGCAATAGGGTTGTGGTAGAAAATCAGCAAAACCACATCTTTCATATCATACATCTCAAATCTAATCTCTTTTCTCTTATTTTGAAGATACAGAGGAATCGGGTCGAAAAGCTTGCATCGCATCCTTCCCTGAGGATCACGACCCGCTTGAGCCCTTGCTACAGCGGATTCGCATTGAGACTAAGAAATCTACACTTCATTCTTTTTATTCACAAATTCTTAAATTCTCAATCAATCATCATATTGAACTTGACTAATTTCATACTTTTTAAAGTCCCATTGACAAATTGACAAGTTCTCATTTTTATGAAATTGAACTCAATGAGAAATGTGACCTAGATTCTCAAATTTGTGATCCAGTTCAAATTCCCGAATCAATATTGACTCCTGTTTTGTTCTGACTTGAGTAATATTTTTGAGTCAGTTTTGATTTCTACACCTGTCATTCTTGAACTTGATTCACCAATATTAAGTCACATTCCATTGTGGGGAAATGAATGTGGACTTGAGTTTCAATTTCTTGATTTGGACCCACTTCCTGAACCAATCTCGACTCATGAACCTTTACTTGACTTAATTCATTTTCCTGAGTCGGTATTAGTTCACGTACTTCCTAAGTCCAAGTCAATCATTCCATCTTTTCACACTACATTTTAGGACAAGGATGTTGATAAAATTGACTCCAAAATTAATAATGAAATTTGAAAATTAGATGGGTAAAATATTTAATAAAAATCATTTATGTATACATCATTTTAGTGGGTTATATTAGAGAGGTTTCTGGTGGGTTCATCCAAACTCCACGCAAATTAGATTGGGCCGCATTTCGTGGACCAATCAGACCACCACCGGAACCACCTTCTTAAGGTATATTTTCCTTCCCTTTCTTTTTTTTCATGCATCTATGCATTAATTCATACATTGAGGACAATGCATGAGATAGGTGTGGGGGAGGGTTCTAATATAACTTAGGTTTTTCTTTTTCTTTTTATTTAAAAAATAAAAAATAAAATAAAAAATTAACATTTTCTTTACTTTTAAAAAAACTTTTTGAAAATAGAAACAATATTTTGACATATTTTTTGTAAGAAATTAAGTCAATTTTAAGGAATAGGAGAATCATAATTAGGATTTCTTATACTTGGTCAAAATAAAATTATTTGTCTGATTTTTAAGGTTAGGAAGAAAATTTGTGAAAGTAATTTAGTCTTGATCTTTACCTTGATAATATATGCATGCTTTATACACTTACACACTTAGGGTTCAAAAACAAAGATTCTTGTGCCTTATTAAAAAGAAAAAAAGAAAAAAAGAAAAAAAAGAAAAAAATATAAAAATCCTCTGATTAAGCTGGGTATTTGTGCCTAATAAAGCATAAGTATTCACGCCTAAAGGGGTTCATATAATAAAATCCTTAGTTTTGTGGCCTTGTTTGCTCGAGTCCTTAAGTCCTTGGGGTGTCTTCTCACCCGGTGCCCTAAGACCGTTTGGATTGGGAGTCATCGATTAAAGGCTCGTTACATGGGCAGATTAGAAAGCCTAATTGAACTAAGAAATATTACCATCAAAAATAGATAAATAATAAGTTATGCATGAGAGATAGAGTTAAAGAACCCATAGTCAAATTTTCATGCTCACAAAGATGCATATGACTTAGGGTAAAGTAATAAACTAGATAGAAAGTACAATTTGACTCCTTACTTTGATTGATAGCAAATTTTTGAATAGAGACTAAGTTTAGGAATGAAAAATTCAGTTTTCTTATAACTTATAGATTACTTAAAACTTACAATAATATTTCAAATATTTTTCTTTCAAAATGTATTTTCAAAATACTAATATTTTTCTTTTTCTTACAGATTTTGTGGGTGTAATCCACTGAAAACCCTCACGAGATAAAACTCATCCTCTAGGGAAAATCTAGAGGTTTAACGGCTTGTTGCACATGCTCAGTGCAATCGCGTGACCTGCGAAAGTGGTCTAATAATTTTTTGTTTAGTTGTTTTGCTCGAGAACGAGCAAAAGATAGGTATGGGGGTGTGATCGATCGCTAATATTGCACATTCATTATCATATTCTCATACTTATTATACAATAAACTCTGCTTTTTCCTAATTATTATTTAATTTAATTGCAGGCCCATTCCTAAAGGAGAGGGAAGAGAAACGAGCCCAAAAGCCCATCAAATTCTGATTTAAATCAGAATTAATTCAAAATCAGTAAATCAGGGCAGATTAGGTCGGTTCAGATTAGTTGAAAACCAGTTAGAACAAATTTCTACAAATCTATTGGTTAAAACCCAAGATCAAAGGCCTTTTTGTCAAATCTTGGAGCTGAAACAGAAAATCCAGAATAAGATAAAGTCAGATCACGTAGTAGGGAGCTGCAGCTCCCCGGCTGTGGCCAGGTGGCCACAGCCAGGATGCGAAAACGTGGCAAAAGCCGCGTTTTTATGGCTTTGTTAAAAGCGTTGGGGGAGCGTTTGCTCCCCCTATCTTCGTACGCTCTCCTATGTTGTGTTTTGCCTATAGATACTGGGTTTTTCAGAGACCAGGGGATGATCATGCAAAGATAGACTTTAGGCCAGTTTTTTCTTCTTTTAGTATGGGTTTTTATTTTTCTTTTTATGTAATTTTCAGTTTTATTTATGTAATTAAGAGGAGATCAGAGTTTCATAGGAGAACGAGAGTGAAGCTTGTACTGAAAGTGACACCGGTGTAAGTTGTTCTTCTTTTCTCTTATTGTTACAAGACTGAATATATAGTTGCATTTGTAAGTTCTTTTTTGGCTTTTTGTGTTCTTTTTCTTCCTTTCTACTTTTCTTCTTTTGGTACCAATTGCATCCAAGTGAGTCTTATAGCATCGAAAGAGCCTTGCCTTTGCGAGTGCTATCGATAGCTCATGACGATGGATTTTTAGTCTCATTCATATCACTTCATACTGCATCATCTTGATGATATAATGTGGAAGAGACGGGAATCAACTCTTATGGACTATGTGCTGATCGCCTCACTTGAAGGTAACATCATTGCCACAGATTCAAGGTAAGTATTTGGCCAAATGAAGTAAGTAATTTTTAGTTTCTTTTCTTTTAATTCTTAGTTTAGAACACCACAATCTACCACTTCTTTTATCATTCTTTTTCAATTTCTTTGTACATATTCATTTCTATTTTCTCCACCTTCTTTATCTACCACCTTCTTCCTAACTTAACTTTAACTCTTTTTTATTTTCTTTTAAAAGAACTAAAATAAGAACTTTAACCATTCTTTTGTAGCATAAAAGAGAACTTGCTAAATAATCTTCCATCACTAGTCCCTCCTTGTGGATCACGGCCCACATAGCCACTTGCTATCGCGGTAGTATTGAGAACTTGCACTCTTTATTTTAAAGTTCTAAAATTTTATATTTTTGCATAGGTAACACCTCAATCATTTGTTGACTACGTTGATCTTCTGACTTTACTATTGATCGAAAACTCGAGATCATGGGCTCAATTTTCAAGGATTGGAAATTGAATTGGAGGCGGTTGGGCTTCTCATTCGTCTATAAATAGAGAGAGATCTGGGAGGAAATCATCTTTTGTCTTCCTCAAAAAATCTTACTTTGAAACCTAATTTCTTCCTTCCTTGCTGTGTCGTCATGTCATTCTTCTTTCTTTTCATTAGGTGAAGGAAGGAAAAGGAAAGGGATAAGGATGAAGGATTGATGATCAAGCTCTCTATTTTAGGGGTGACAGGGTGTCGCCATCAGAGAGGATGTGTAAAATGGATAGATGGGCCTTTAGTTTATTGAGTCGAGGAACGCTAGATTTTCCCCCAGTGGACTTGAATGCTTCGGCTGGTGATTTGGAGTCTCTCTGTTTGTTAGTGATACTTTTCCTGGGTGGTACCAGGGTGCAGACGTGACTTCATCGCTGACATGCCTATCTTGCCGGAGCCCATCTCATTGGACACCATCACCGCCCTCCTTGAGGGCTTCCTGATAGTCCTTGTCCTTCATGCAATGCAAGGGAGATTATGGCATCGATATGGCTGCCTTCGAATTTGTGAAAGAGGAGGTGTTTCATGTTGAAACATCGATCCTCTCTGACATGGCCTCTTGGTCTTCTCTTCACCAAAGTCGGGATCGATAGTGGTGGAGCAATAGGATGGTGTTTTCGATAGATGTCCCCCAATGACTCCGCATGTGGCTTCTGAGTTCGGAAGTGAGGTGGGACTAGCCAGATGGATTAGAGCGTTTAGTGGATCTGCTATATTTCTTTTCAGAACTGTAAACACAGAGAAGCAATGAAATTTATTTTTATTATTCTTGTTAGATGTAATCAAATAAATATAATGGAATGATATATGGGATGAAAATATATTTGGAATGAAAATAATTAATGCTTAGATCTTGCCTAGCTTGCTTTTACTATTGGCTTTTGGAATTAATATAACCATATATCTTCAGAGCGCTGATCTCTATCTCTGGTATGTTTGGTTGGATATGGAGTGGTTTATTGAGTTTACGTTGTTATTTTCGAGTGGAGGAAGACTAATCAGTGGTACCTGCAAAATTTAGGCCTCTGTGTGGGAAAATCCTAGCAGCGAAGTTGGATTCACAGTCGTCTTTGGGTGGAAAAACCCATCAGCGGAACGACAATCTTCGGTTGGACTCCCAGTAGTAAAAATCCTAGTAACGGAGGGTTTCGCCTGCCCGTAGGTTAATTGAGAAGGAGCTCGTAGTCTGGCGCTTGTGTTGTCATCTGTGAGTGGGGGAAATCCTATGAGCAGGACATACAAGCTTATGACTTCTGAGTGGGAAAAATCCCAGTAGCGGAACGAGGACTCCGAGTGGGGAAAATCCTAGCAGTGGATGGTTTTAACTACTCGTAGGCTAATCAAGAGGGAGCAGTAGGTTGATGCTTGCATTGCCATCTCTGAGTAGAGGAAATCCCATCAGCGGGATATGCAAGCATTTGACTTCCGAGAGGGAGAAATTTCAGCAGTGGGATGAGGACTTCGAGTGAGAGAAATCCCAGTAGCGGAGGGTTTTGACTACCTGTAAGCTAATCGAAAGGAGCCCGTAGGCTGGCGCTTGCGTTGTCGTTACGTGTAAGCGTTTGGCTTCCAAGTGGGAAAAATTTCAACAACAGAAAGAGGAACTTCGAGTGAGGGAAATCCTAGCAGCAGAGTTGGGTTCACAATCATCTGAGTATGGGAAATCCCATCAGAGGAGCGACTAACTTGGTAAGACTGCAATGGTTAGGTACAGAAAAAAAATTTATTTGATAATTGAATTAAAACACATAGAATATAATCAAAATACGAGGGCTGATTTGGGTGTAAGGATGTATTTTTTGAGAAAAACTTGTGGATGAGCTATTCCGGGTATTTCTGGAGGCTCCAGTAGTGGACATCTTACGCCCCTTGTTGTTGTGATAGGAACAATACTCTTATGCTCCGGGACTTGTAAGATTGTACCAAATTGGTCTCGAGGCCAAACCCAGAGTTGGTCCTTTGTGGCGTTGAAAACCTCGTTGATGGGGAGCCTGAGTGGAGTGAAGTGTTCTGTTGGCTTGAAGGCTCAGAGGGGATTCATTAAAGAACTGGGAACGCCTGTTTTTTGTAGGCGAGTGAATAGTCTCCAAATATTCATATTTCATACTACATTTTTACATTTATTATGAATAAAATTCTATTAATAATAGTATTTTGTGTGTTTCTAAGTCCATGGCATGAAATGAAGAAGAAGCCGCAAACTCTCATTTAATTAGGGATTTTTAGAGCCTAAAAGTAGCCCAAGACTTTTGAAGATTAAATTTGCCAAATTTGAAAGCAGTTATCAAGAAACCGCCATCAGGTACAGGGAATAGTGTGCAGCCAAAGGCTGCACACTTCGGCACCGTACTGCGGCGAAAAGCGACTTTTGTCGCGTTTCCGCCGCAGTACTATGAAGCCACGCGTCGAGTTTCGACGCGCGACCCCATCTTGACCCCTAGAGCCCCCTTTTGGCTATAAAGGCCCCCCGGTTTCAGCAGAATAAAAAAAAGAAGGTTTATATAGTTGTTTCTTCTCTTTAGTGTAGATTAGTGTTCTTCTTCTTTTTCTTTTGTATTTTTCCTTTCTTTAGATTTTGTAAAAGTGAAGAGAGTGATTCTTATGATGAAAGTAAGGGTTCTTGTAATGGAAGGTGATACTCTATGAAAGATTCTCTCTTTATCTCTATTTATTTTCTTCTCTCTAACCTTTTACATTCTTAGCTAATTTTTCTTATGACATCTAACTACTAACCACAACTTACTAACTGGTTACTTGATAATTCACATGAATCTATTAGCCTCTACTTGGCCTTGCTCTTGCAAAAGCCATTGATGGCTTATGATGATGAATTCTAACACTCTAACATCTAACACTCTAACAAGCTAACATTACTTTATTCCATGTTGCTCTACTTCAGTTTTAATGGTTTTGAGTGTAGCTTGCACTTGTTTATTTATGTTTGGATAGGATGAGTGACCTTATGGGTCATGCTTTGAAAAGCTCTTGAACCAAGGATTAGTGATGGTCAATGATACATGTGTGGCAACTATCACTAGGAGGTTAGCACGGTTAGTGAAGTCATTAATAGTTAATAGCCATGAGTTTTCTTCAATTTTTACTTTATTTTAGGGATAATATCAAAAATTGCAAATGCATTCTCTTCATTGTTTCTATCTTTTTTTTACTATACTTTCTCTTTTCATTCTTTGTTTTCTTTTCTTTTGATTCTTTGAAATGTAGAAGAACCGTTAACACACATGTGAACATATCGTTAATGCTTCTAGTACCTCCCGTCCTTGCGGATTCGACCTGTTTAGCCTCTATGCTATATCAGAAGTATCTACGAAGCTAAAGCATGTACTTTTAACTTCTTATTTCAAAAGGACATATTTCGTTCACGGTATCCCCTGACCAAATTTGGCGCCGTTACCAGGGATGGGAACAGTTGATTTCACGTTTTTGTTAACTTTTCCTCTCTGTTTCTGGCGCAGGTAAAAATTTTCAGGATCTAACAATTGTAAAAGCCCACACTCCCTTGTGTCTCCTGCTCAAGAAAGCTTGGAGCTATTTGCCACTATTTTGTCGTGGCCAGGGCTTTTTGGCAGTGAAAATGCCGCTTTTGTTTTGGCTTTTGGTTCTCATCTTTTGCAGGGGTATCTTCATTTGCATATATTTGTGTCTTTTGCTGCTAGTTTCTGTTTAAATTACCTATGCACTGTAATAATTTAGAACTAAATGCGGTAATTGGATGCCTTAAAATGGTTTAGACATTTGCATCTACGGACGTGTTGATTTCAATTCGAATATACTATATTTTGTTCTTCTATTGTTGTGATCTGGATCGAGGTGTGCATATTGCATTGCATATAGTTAGGACAAATACGTGGATGATTTACTCGCTTTGTATGTTCATTCTTATCTTTATTGTACACTTGCACGAATTAAACTTAAGGGCACATCCCGATCCAACATAAGGTGGGGAAGTCATTACCCCCTTGCCAAAAAACCACCTCCCCATTCATACAACCCATGCCTAAACAAAACTTGGTAGACGTTGGCCCCTAGGGACATCTCGGACTCATCTAAGAGATTGGCTTAAAGAGAAAGTTATTAGATTTTGACACTTGTCAAATCAGTGTCAAAGGTTAGGGACTAAGAGGCAAAAGCTCGAAGAACAGTGGTTTGGCATAATTAGGCCCGTTGCTCTAGCACGGACACCTCCCACTAGTTTTGTCCTTACCTGACCGATTAACTTGTGCTCAGATTGCTGCAATTATACATTCCGTAGATAGTCTAACCTATTATGAGTCATCTAGGTTTAGGTCAACCCTAATATAGGCTTATTTTTAAAATTTTCTTTTTCTTTGTTTGTTTGTTTGTTTTTCTTTTTTGTGATTGTTGTGATAAAATGGAATATAACATAAAATTTTCCAACCAAATGAGTCCATTTTCACCACGACCTTATTTGACTCGGATAACTCCAACCTGTCTATGTACAACAAACAAACCATATAGGCCAGATTAGGTTTGTCGACTCAATATAACCCATACCTCTAATTCTATAATGAAAATTTTAAAATAATTTGCACTTTTCACAGAGTCAGTGGGAATTCACCTCTCCCGAGTCAAATTTCCAACCACCTTGTTCACAATTTTCACAATATTCATTCTCCGATTTTGCTTCCTATACTCCTTTTTCAGGAATACCCATAGATGAAAAATCTGAGTTAGAAAAGAGTATAAAAGCCATGCAGGAGGCCGAATGAAAATTTCATGAAATGTTGGCCTCCCTCATTTCACAATATTTTCAATAGTCATACTTAGTCCTACCTCTTTAAAATGACCAATCATCAGCCTTGGACATGAGTATAGAACTTTTGCATGAGTCCGAGCAACATTCTCATAACATATGAACTCACTATTTCTCCAAAATCAAGCTTAACAGATTTCTTTTCTAGAACTTCTAACTGTAAAAAAATCCATCCTGAAAATGAGTATGGAAGCCTTGTGTGAGTCCAAGCAACAATCACAAAAACTAATGGAATCACGATTTCACCACAATTTTCAAAACCGACTTCCATACTCACTTTTTCAAGAAAAGCTGATTGCAAAGACTATAGAAGATATGATTCAGACTTGAAATTCTGTTACCCAGCCTATCAGTAGAATAGACTAAATATTGAGCGAATTGATCAATAGGAGTGAGAAAATTCTTCCTTCTCAACCTTTGACCAATTCTTATATATCTAACTCTATCGATGGGATTCAAGAATCATATTGTTTTGAAAACCAAGATTCAATTACAGCATACCCATTTGAACTTGATCAAAATCAAAATTTTGAGAACCACCTTGATATTTTGGCAAGTTATCTTTTTCTCGAAATTGAACTTGAGCATGAATGTGAACCTGATCTACAAGTTGGTAATTCTATTTCACTATTTGATTCAATAATAACTCTGGTATCTTTACCAAATTCTTTTTCATTTTTCGGAGTCAATATTGAATCCTGTACTAGTACACCGTGAAGTTAAATCACCAATATCTTACTATCATACTTCATTGATGAGAAAAGTGTGTGAACATTAACTTCTCGATTTGGACCCACTTCCTAAACCAATCTCGACTGCAGAACTTTTACTTGATTTCAGTTAATTTCCTGAGTCGATATTAGTTCTTATACTCCCTGAGGCCAAATCAGCCATTCCATCATTTCACACTTCATTTTGGGACAAAGGTGTTGATATTAAAGACTCTAATATTATTTTAAAATTTTGAAAATTAGATGGGATAAAATTTTTAATAAAAATCATCTAAGTATATATCATAATAGTGGGTTATATTAGAGAGGTCATTGGTGGGTTTCTTTGATTTTCACAATTTTTAAGTTGGGCCACATTTCGTAAGCCAATCAGACCACCATCAGAACTATCACCCTAAGGTAATTTTTTCTTTCCTATTTGTTTCATGCATATGCACATTATTGATGCATTGAGGACAATGTATGGGATAAGTGTGGGGGAGGGTTTACTAACGTAGTTTGATTTAAATTTTTTTCTTTTACACTTCTTTTTAGAAAATTTTAGATTTTTCTTTTGTATAGAAACCCTTTTCCTTTCTTTTACTGAACTTTTTGAAATAAGAGAAATAGTTTTTTTTACGAATTAGAAAGATCTAAAATTATGAATTTTTAACTGAGTCATAATAATATAACATGTTTAAATTTTAGGATAATAAAGTAAGATTGAAAAGATAATTTGATCTTGACTTTTTACCTTAGATATATGCACTTCACACTTATACAATTTTTGGGATCGAAATAAAAACTGAAAATGTCATAAAATTATTAAAAAATATATAAAAACATTTATTAAAGCTGAGTAATTATGCCTCAGGAAGCATGATTATTCATGCCTAAAATGGTGGACAAAAATAAAATAATCCCTCTTAGTTTGTGGCCTTATTTACTCGAGTCCTTAAGCCTAAGGGATGTTTTCTCATCTGGTGCCCCGAAACCATCTGGTTTGGGAGTCACCGGCTAAAAGCTCATTACCTGGGTAAATTAGAATGCCAAAAAAACTAAGGGAAGAAAAAAATTATATATATACAAATAAATGGCATGAAAGTTAGAATTGATATCCCAAAAACTTTCACTGATTACAAAGTGCATACTATCCAAGAGTTTTATGAAAGATCAAAGAATCAACTCAATTTCAAAATTCTTACCTTTAATTTATTACAAAAACTTGCATCTAGATTTAGTTTAAGCAAAAATAATTTTAGGTTAACCTATGAACTTGAACAATACTTTCTCTATTTCAAAATACGTTTTCAAAATACTAACATTTGATTTATTTCTTTATAGATTTTGTGAGTGTAATCCGCTGAAAACCCTCAGGACATAAAACTCCTCCTCTAGGAAAAACCTAAAGGTTTAACGGCTTGTTGCACACGCTCAGTGCAATCGCTTCACCTGTAAAAGTGTTGTAATTATTTTTTTAGTTAGTTTTCTTCTTGTTTTTGCTCGGAACGAGCAAAAAATAAGTGTGGGGATGTGATTAGTCTCCAAATATGCATATTTCATACATCTTCATATTTATTATGAATAAAATTCTGTTAATAATAGTTTTCTTGTGTGTTTCTCGGTCCATGGCATGAAATGAAGAAGCTAAAAACTCTCATTTATTTGGGAATTTTTAGAGCCTAAAAGTAGCCCAAGAATTTTGAAGGATAAATCTGCCAAATCAGAGAACAAATATCAAGAAATCGATAGGAGGCATAGGGAGTAGTGTACAGCCAAAGGCTGCATACTTTGGTGCTGCTGGCTCGGTGCCAGTACTGTCGCGAAAACGCGACTTTTTTCGTGTTTTAGCCGCAGTACTATGGAGCCACGCGTCGAGTTTCAACGCGTGGCCCCGTCTAGACACCCAAAGCCCCCTTTGGCTTAAATCCCCCTGGCTTCAGCAGAACAGAAAAAAGAAGATTTTTTTAGGGTAGTTTTCTCTCTTTAGTGTAGGTTAGTGTACTTTTTCCTTTTCTTTTATTTTTTTTCCTTTCTTTTAGATCTTGTAAAAGTGAAGAGAGTGATTTTTAGGTTGAAAGTAAGGGTTCTTGTAATGGAGGGTGACACTCTATAAAAGATTCTCTCTTTATCTCTATTTATTTTTCTTCACTCTAACCTTTACATGCTTGGCTAATTTTCTCTTATAACATCTAACTACTAACCACTAACTTGCTAACTCCTTACGTGATAATCTACATGATTCATTAGCCTCTACTTGCCTTACTCTTGGAAGACCATTGATGGCTCATGATGATGGATTCTAGCACTCTAACATCTAACTCTCTAACAAGCTAACATTACTTTATTTCAAGCTTGCTCTACTTTAATTTTGATGGTTTAAGTGTAACTTGCACTTATTTATTTGAGTTTGGATGTGATGAGTGATCCTATAGGTCATACTTTGAAAAGCTCTTGAACCAAAGACTAGTGATGGCCAAGGATACATGTGTGGCAACATCACTAAGAGGTTAGCATGGTTAGTGAAGCCAAAAGTAGTTAGTAGCTAGGAGTTCTTCTATTTTTACTTTGTTTTAAGAATAATATCAAAAATCACAAATATCTTCTCTTCAATGTTTCTAATTTTTCTTCCACTGTACTCTTCTTTTTTCATTCTTTATTTTTTCTTTTGATTCTTTGAAATATAGAAGAACTGTTGACACACACGTGAACATACCGTTAATGCGTCTATCGCCTCCTGTCCTCGTGGATTCGACCAGTTTAAACTTTATACTATAACGTAAGTATCTAAGAAGCCAAACCACAAACTTTTATCTTATTATTTCAAAATAACATATTTCTGCACGATTTCCCCGGCCCAGCGAGTTGCCAAAGATTCAGATTCCTAGCTCCGATGATTGCTTTATACTGCAGCTTTGACTTTTTTCTATCATCGTTGTGTTTGCCAGACTTCTTCATTGCTTCCTCGAACTGGATGTAGAGTTGAGCTCAAGATAGGACCTCGCTCATCCTGCTATTATTGTGCTTTAGTAGGTACTTGTACTGGGGGTGAGAAACTTGCAGCTCATTAATGAATCGAGTACAGAGACATTCTCATCGCAGTGGGGGGGCTTAGGCTATTTGGCTCTAAAAGTAACTGTTATAACACTTGAGACTATCGCCTACCTTATTTTATTGGTGAGAAGGTAGTGATTGTTCTTCTTGGCCTCCCAGTGAGAGGCATACTAAGTGAGGAGTGCTTCAGTTATTTCCTTAAAGTTGTGAAGAAAATGTGGCTGCAGGGAGTAGAACCAATCTGAGACCATACCTTTCAAGCTGGACGTAAAGGTCAGGCACAAGAGCAGATCGCTGTTGGAGTGACTACCATCTTATCTTGGAAGTGCTAATGTGTTGAATTGGGCCACTCATTCTAGAATAATAATTGAAAGTTGGAGTTACAAACTTCTTTGGGAACTCTCACTCCAGGATCTCTTCAGCGAGAGAAGAGTCAGAGACTTTGACATCATCTTGTTTCAGTCTGCTTCAAATTTGCAATTTAACCTCTGTTGGCCCAGAGGTCTTCCACTCTAGTTTTGATGATGATTAACTCATGTAGTTATATTTACTAATATTCTTGTGATGTTTAGTTTCAGATCCTTAACAAGATATTAGTAGGTGATTAGCTTCAACAAAGGTGTTTTGGAGCTTCTCACATGGTGATTCAAGAGCCCGAGCATCAAGATAGTATATAGCACTCGTTGGAGTCAAGCTCGGTGCATCACGGTTTAGATCGAGTCGGCTTGAAGACGGAGTTCGTTAAGAAGACTTCGGTAAATAGTTTAGTTTATGTTTTAGATCCATGTTTAAAGATTAGATAGTGTGGTATCCTCAAGTTCACAACACACACACGTTTCATGTTTTGGTTTTCGATTTTGGTTTAACCAATCTTGGTTTTCATGAATAGATAGATTCAAAACAAGTTTACATTGTTTAATGTATATTAGATATGTTCTATATACATGTATGCTTCATATCTTAGACAAACTTATTTTGATATGCCTATTCATGTGTTTGGAGTTTTGTGTTTTAACAAAACATATTTTCAGATTTATATGTCAAAAACATTGATATATATCTATTTCATTTATATTGGTTTATATCCATATACTATATGCCTAAAAGTTGTTTCAATATCATGTTTTTTGTGTTTGTATGAGTTTTGGACAAAACGAATTTTTAATTCAAAAATCTAAGTTTTAGAAAATACAGATTTTGTTTTCGGCAAAATTTCTAAGTCATAAAAATGGTTCAAATTGTTTGAAATATGTGTTGAAATTTTCATACATGTTTGTATATCAAAGTATTATACTGAACTTATTTTTGTGGTTTTTTAGAAGATTTTATGGGATTTAATTGAGAATTAAAAATCAAGTTTTTCTGTCCTATAAACTGTTTCTGCCAGGCCCTGGCGGTCGACCGTGCCGTTTGATCGGACCAGGAGCCGGTCGACCGGAACGGTCGACCGGACGTGCACGAGACGTGCACAAAGGCCATAGGTTTTGGCCGGTCGACCGGCTGAAGTCCCCTTACTCTCGGGTAAGGGCGGTCGACCGGGCGGTCGACCGATGGTTGGAAACGGTCAAAATTTGACCGTTGGCCGATCGACCGGCCGGTCGACCGGATGGTCAATTCTGACCATTTTTTGCTGCAACGGCTAGTTTTTAAAATAGGCTATAAAAACCCCATTTGAGAGAGGTTTTCTCCAAGAATTTTCAGAGCAAAAATTTACATCTTCCAGCAAATTTTTAAAGAGTTTTTAGTGCTTAAAGATCTTTATCTTGTTTTCAAAAGGGTTTAGAAAATCATTTGAAAAGAAAATTCTTTGGGAATTGTTTTGATCTTCACTTTCAATTCTATCTAAAGTTCCCTAGAGTTTTTCTTTGAGTTTTTGATTTCCAAACTCTTGTTTTTCACACTTGAGCTATATCATTCTATCCTATCTATAGGATCTTTTATTTGTGGGAAAATTGGTTTGTGGTTGAGATATACCACCAAGTTGTAAACCCTTATCATTGCTTGGCTTTGTGCCTTTCCCTCTTAGTGCTGAGGAGGTTGTGCAATTGGGTTGTATCCCTCAAATATAAGGTGATCCTTGTTTATCTTTGTGCTTATCCCTCATTTGTGAGGTGGATATTGTGGTGGCTTTGTGCCTAGCCTCTAAGTGTATAGGTTGTGTTTGTAAAGAGAGGAGTTGTGTACTCCTGATTGTAATTGCCCTAAATCCTCGTTGGAGGTTCCCTGTGTGGGAGTCCTGTGTGGACAAGTTAGTGGATTGAAAATCCTTCTGGGTGAAGACGGGGACGTAGAGCTTTGTGCTAGAACCTCAAAACAAATCTCGTTGTTTGTGTTTGATCCATTGACTCTAACTCTCTCTCTCTCTTTATACTGTGCATTGCATCATTTTATATTGCCCATTCATATTATATGCTTGGCTTGTTTGTGTGTGCCTCACTTGTGCTTAACCACGAGAGCTTCATATAGCGCCTCAACTCTTATTCAGAGAAATCAAGAGGAGTTAGTCAAGAGCCCTTCACTGGGAATTCGGCTACACTCGTTGGTTGCATTAAGTGTAGTTGCAATTTAGTTTTAATTTCCGCATTTAGTTCATTAGATTAGCCTTACACCTATTCACCCTCCCTCTAGGTGTTCCTTCAATTGGTATCAGAGCCTACGCTCCTGATATTTGGTTTAACCACCTAGGAGTGTGATCTTGGTTTTGCTAATCTTCATTTGCATTTGCATTTGCATTTGCACACATATAATTTGTACTCATGGATGTTCCTCCCAAGTTTGATATCTTCAGACTTGACATATGGAAGGTTCTTATGAGTTGTAATTTAAAAACCCTAGGCTTGCATGTTTACCTTGCCATTACAAAGAAATCCTAACCTAGTGTTAGCAAGCATATAGAGGCCAATGCAATAGCCCTAAAGGCACTTAGAGCATCTCTTCATAAAGAATATTTACATGTGTTTTCTCACTATGATTCGATTTTGCAGTATGGAGCATTTTGACTTCTCCCGAGCTACCAAAGATTATCGATAAGCAGAGGTGATCTAGGAGAGACAAGTCCGATGAACATTGCTTCATGGTCCAAGGGAATGACTCTCTTGAGGTACAATCAGAAACTCAACTAGATGCTAATTCTAGTTCCTATTGCAATGAGTGTATGGAGGCTCAAGCCATAAATAATGAACTTGCTAAAAGGTGTGAAAAATTACTTGAAAAATATAAACTTTTGAAAAAGGATAATATTGGTTTAAAAGAAGAAAATAAAAACTTATCTTTTACACTTGAGAATGTTTTGCAAGAGAAGAAAGAGATTTCAAGTGAATGTAACTCACTTAAATCCCAACTAGACCTTGCCCTAAATGAAAATGAGTTTTTGAAAAATAAAAATGATTGTAATGATAGTTTAAAGAAAAATGAAAACTTGTCTTTAAAACTTGATTTTGCTGTACAAGAGAATGATTCTTTAAAAATAAAAAATGATTCTATTTCAAAAGATTTAGAAGTTTGCTTAAATGAAAATGAATCTTTAAAACTTGATATTGATTCACATGTTTGCCATGCTAGTGTAGAGTCACCATCTAGCTCACATATTGCATGCTCCACTTTATCTTCAAGTATTAAAAATGATATAAATATTTTGAAGAAAAGTGTTGATTGTTTGGGCTCCACTTTGAGCCATTGTGCCATGAACCATACACGGTTGGAATCTATGTTTCGAAAGAAATAAGTTCCATCTATGTATGCACACCATACACGGCATACACATGCTTCGCACGCTCATGCACATCACACATTGTATGCTCATGTGTACACCTGTACACATTGTGGACGTAAGGGCCACCTTGCTAAATTTGCTATGATAGAGTTCATGATGTAAATTTAGCAGCTAAATTTGTTTGGGTTAGGAAAGGTGCTAACCCCCATGGACCCAAAAGAGTGTTGGTACCAAAGATCACCCCAATTGTATTTGATGTAGGTGTGGGCTCTTGCATGACGTGAGAGTGATGGTGCCTTGAGGTGGGTACGTTCCGAGCATAAAGAAAACCATTTGGATGCATTACCTTCTAGGGGAGTTTGGTGGGAGGACCACCTTGTTTTGGAGACATGGAGAGTTGCCTTCTAGGTTTTGGTAACTATCCCTTACTCCTCATTTATGTTTACATGCTTATCTTATTGTTGATTTCTAGCATGTCATGTTTTAATGTTCATTATGTCATATGCCATGATTATTAGATTAGTGATACACATATTTAGTTATTTGAGACACCCATGTTTAATATGGATTTACATCTAGTGTTCTCACTTTGTTTTTAACTAATGTGTATGTCCTAGATCTAATGCATGTGCATATACATATTGATCATATGGATGTTTATGAGTTTTATTTTTGACTTCTATGCTTCATGTTTTGATTACATGATTGGATGTTAGTTTTCATTAAAACTAGGATATATACTTGTACAACTAGTGAGCTACAAATAGATCATTATATGTTTTGTGCTTGAACGCTCATTTATACCCATTAGATGTACTAGTATAATCTAGTTTTGATGATTCATGCATTTGACTTGTTTTCCCCATTTTACATGTTTTTCGTATTTATGTTTAACTTCATGTATATGTCCATTTTGTCTAAACTATTAGATATACATATACATCCTTGAGCCACTTGCGTTCAAGCATATACTTTTGTGGACTCGGTATGTTTGGATATGTATGTATACTTTAGTTTAAACATGACATACATATACCTTGAAGATTAAATCGTTTTGATAATTTTCATGTTTTAAGGAATTTTACATTGAGCTAAATTGACTATTTTCATGACTTCGTATTTCACATTATACTTGTACACTCATATTAGATGTTTACTCATGTGTTGTTTTCATGAGATTAGATATGTTTTATCGACCATTGAGTGTTTAGTGATCATGTGATTTACATTTTTTCATGAAATATATTTTTGTTTTATTCCTTGCTTGAAGGATTTCGTACTAGTTGATAAATTTTTCATATAACTAATTCGTATTCTTCATTTTGGAAGAGTTTTCAATTATGTTAAACTATTTTCAAACCTATTTTTGAAAACCTTTTCCATTTAAGGGCGGTTGGTTGGGCGACCATGCCTTGTATGCTTATTATTGAAATTTTTTTTAAACTTGTGCATGAAATGGGTGGTAGGTAATATGAGTTATACACTTGATCATATTATATTTTCAATTGGTATCATTGGACCCTTTCAATTGGTATCACTATTGACATTTTTTTGTATACTTATATATATGTTTTATTTGTGCTTACTATATCTCTATATCTTTGAGCACAAATTTTAGTTATGCTAAGCTTGATTTTAAATGACTATTATATTTCAATTGGTATCTTATACAAGCTTATGCATTGTTTTATTTGGCATTTCAAAAAGGGGGAGAAAATGCGTATTTTATCTTTCAATTGGTATTTTGTTTACCTTTGATTTCCACTCCTATACTTTATGATGAAAAATAATTGAAAAATGAATATTGATTTTAATTTGGTATCATATGTTCAAAATGAAAAATACTTTCAATTGGTATCAAGATGTTTATTTGTTTACCTTCAATTTGGTATCACAAATGATTTTATTTCATATGGTATCCATATCTTGTGATATCTTAATTTAAGAAAAATTCAAAATTTGTAATGTTTATTTACAATTGATATCTTAAAATTTGATTTACTAAGATATCTCAAAATTTTGTTTTTAATAAGAAAATTAAAAATGTTTTGATTTATATTGCCTATATGCAAGGGGAGCTTAACATCTCTTCTACATATAGATTCATGTTGAGTGTATCTTATATTGAGGAGCTTGAAAACTCTTCTTTATGCGGTACACGTGTATAGGGGGAGCTTCACATCTTCTCTTATGCATTGCATATTATGTGTTATGTGAATTAGGGCTTGTCTTCCCTTCTTCATGTAATGCATGTATGTAGGGAAGCTAACTTAGCGTCTTCCTCTTCATGAATGTATATCACATATATCTCTTTATTGATTGATTTGAGTTCACCTCTTTGTGGGGGAGAACATTATTTTTGTGTTTACTTTAACCCCTTTGTTGATTATTGACAAAAAGGGGAGAAGTATTTCAGTATATATGCATGTTTTGGAGAAGTTTTTCCAGTATATATGCATGTTTTGGAAAAGATTTCTTGTTTATGCATATTGTTTTGTTTTGCAAAAAGGAGAAAAGAATTTGATGTGTTTCATGCTTGTTTATGCATGTTTATCTCCTTATATTTACATACATGTTTGTTTAGATTCATGTGTTTCATTGCCATATATTTTTGTTTATTGCTATGCATGAGTTAAGGGGGAGCTTCTTTGAAGCTTTACTTTAATCCATGCATATATAACTCCATGAGTTTTGTCATCATCAAAAAGGAGGAGATTATTGGCCCAGAGGCCTTCCACTCTAGTTTTGATGATGACTAACTCATGTAGTTATGTTTAATAATAATCTTATGATGTTTAGTTTCAGATCCTTAACCAAGATATTAGTAGGTGATTAGCTTCAACAAAGGTGTTTTGGAGCTTCTCACATGGCGATTCAAGAGCCCGAGCGTCAAAGATCATATATAGCACTCGTTGGAGTCAAGCTCGGTGAATCACGGTTTGGATCGAGTCGGCTTGAAGACGGAGTTCGTTAAGAAGACTTCGGTACTTAGTTTAGTTTATGTTTTAGATCCATTTGTAAAGACTAGATAGTGTGATATGCTCAAGTTCACAACGCACACACTTGTTTTAGTTCTCATGTTTATTGGTTTTTCGGTTTTGGTTTAACCGATCTTGGTTTTCATGAATAGATAGATTCAAAACAAGTTTATATTGTTTAATGTATATTAGATTTGTTCTATATACATATATGCTTCATATCTTAGATAAACTTATTTTGATATGCCTATTCATGTGTTTGGAGTTTTGTGTTTTTAACAAAACTTATTTTTTGATTTATTATCAAAAACATTGATATGTATATCTTTCATTTATATTGGATTATATCCATATACAACATGCCTAAATGTTGTTTCATATCATGCTTTTGAATTTGGATGAGTTTTGGACAAAATGAATTTTCAATTCAAAAATTCAAGTTTTGAAAAATACAGTTTTCGGTTTTCGGCAAAATTTCCATAACATAAAAGGAGTTCAAAATGTTTGTAACTTGGCTTGATTTTTACTCAAACAAGTTTGTATATCAATGTATTATACTGAACTTATTTTTGTAAAAATTTACAAATTTTATGGGATTTATTTGACAAATAAAAACCAAGTTTTCAATCCCTAGATTAGTCTGGTCTGGCTTCTGTCGGTCGACCGAGCTTGAAGTCGGTCGACCGACGTGCACAAAATGTGCACGCCAGGTCTGCTGGAGGGCCGGTCGACTGACCCCGGTCGACCGCAGAGAGCTTCTGCTCTCTGGAAAGCCCCGGTCGACCGGGTCGGTCGACCGGCAGAGAGCTCTGCTCTCTGTTCCAGGGTGCGGTCGACAGGGCCGGTCAACCGAGGCTCCAACGGTCGAATTTTTGACCGTTGGCGGTCGACCGGGCCGGTCGACCGCCAGCCGCCAAGGCTGAAAAATAGCCACAACGGCTAGTTTTTCCATGGGGCTATTTATACCCCATTGAGAGGTGTTTTACACTAAGATTTCAAGAGCCAAAAATTCTCCTATCTACAAGTGTTTTATACAAGTTTTCAAAAGTGTTTTTAGAGCCAAAAAGGATTCATCTTTATTTGTTTTTAAAAGAGTTGGAAAATCATTTGAAAAGAAAAATCTTTGAGAATTGGTTTGATCTTTATTTTCTATTCTATCTAAGTTTTTCCCTAGAGTTTTTCTTTGAATTTTTAATTTCCAAACTCTTTGTTCTCCACACTTGACCTATATCTCCTATCCTATCTATAGGATCTTTATTTGGTGGAAAAAGGGTTGTGGTTGAAATATACCACCTTGTTGTAACCCTCCTACTTTGTGATTCCATCTTGGTTAGAGGTTGATTTGGAGTGGTGGTTGACTCCCTCTAGTCAGAGGTTGAGATTGTGTATTGCTCCCTCTAGTGAGAGGTGGAGTTGGTGTTGGATTTGTATCCCTCTTAGTGAAGAGGTGGATTGTGGTTGTTTGGCTAAGGGCCTACCCCTCTTGTGTGAGGTGGTGTTTGTGTTGCCTCAAGTGAGAGGTTGTATTCGGTTGAGAGAGGAGTTGAGTACTCCCAGTTGTAGCTGCCCCAAATCCTCGGTGGAGGTTCCCTGTGTGGGAGTCCTGTGTGGACAAAGTTAGTGGATTTGAAATTATTCTGGGTGAAGGCGGGGATGTAGAACTGGGTGCTCGAACCTCGAAACAAATCTCGTTGTTTGCGTTTGATCCATTGACTCTAACTCTCTCTCTCTTTATTTTGTGCCTTGCATCATTCATATTGCTCATTCATATTATATACTTGGCTTGTTTGTGTGTGCCTCACTTGTGCTTAATCATGAGAGCTTCATATAGCGCCTCAACTCTTATTCAGAGGAATCAAGAGGAGTTAGTCCAGAGCCCATCACCGGGAATTCGGCTACACTCGTTGGTTGCATTAAGTGTAGTTGCAATTAAGTTTTAATTTCCGCATTTAGTTCATTAGATTAGCCGTACACCTTTTCACCCCCCTCTAGGTGTACCTTCAATTGGTATCAGAGCCTACGCTCCTGATATTTTGTTTAATCACCTAGGAGTGTGATCTTGGTTAGCTAATCTATCATTTGCATTTGCACACGTATATTGTTTACACCACTCATGGATTGCTTTTTACCTCCCATGTTTGATGTCTCCAACATTGACATGTGAAAATTTAGGATGTCCATGTACTTGAAAACCCTAGGCTTGCATGTTTTCCTTGCCGCTACCAAGAAATTCTATCTTGGTAATAGCAAGCATATAGAGGCCAATGCACAAGCCCTTGAGGCATTTAGAAGCACGCTTAACAAAGAATATCTTTTTATTGTTTCTAACTGTGATTCCGCCTTTGCAGTGTGGAACACGTTGACCTCCTCCAAGCTTCAATTGCCAATCCAACCGGAGGATGAATCTAATGGAGAATCCGAGCAACATTGCTACATGGTCCAAAGGAATGACTCTCTTGAGGTATATTCGGAATCTCAATTAGATAATAATGATGCTAGTTCTTCTTGTGATGAATATATTGATGCCAATGCCTTGAATGAAGAACTATCTATTGTATGTGAAAAATTGTTAGAAAAATATAATCTTTTGAAAAAGAAGAGTTTTGAACTTAACAAAGAAAATAAGGATTTATGTTCAAAACTTGATTTGGTTTTGCAAGAGAAGGAAGAGATTTCAAGTGAACGTAACTCACTTAAATCTCAACTAGACCTTGCCCTAAAGAAAAATGAGTTTTTAAAAAAATAGAAATGAATGTAATGAAGTTTTAAAGAAAAATAAAGCTATAACTTCAAAACTTGATTTTGTTTTAAAAGAGAATGAATCTTTGAAAAGCAAAATCACTTCTATTTCAAAGGAATTGGAAATTGTTTTAGATAAAAATGTTTCTTTGAAAAATAATATTGATTCACATGTTTGCCATGCTAGTGTAGCTTCACCTAGCTCACCTATTGTATGCTCCACTTCTTCTATAATTGTAATTGATATAAATTTGTTAAAGAAGAATATGAATTGTTTGATGTGCTTTGAACCATACACGTTTGAAATCTTTGTTTCGAAAGAAATAAGTTCCTTCTATGCATGCAAATCATACACGGCATACACATGCTTCGCACGCTCATGCACATCACACATTGTATGCTCATGTGTACACTTGTACACATTGTGGACGTAAGGGCCACCTTGCTAAATTTTGCTATGATAGAGTTCATGATGTAAATTTAGCAACTAAATTTGTTTGGGCTAGGAAAAGAACTAACCCCCATGGACTCAAAAGAGTGTGGGTATCAAAGACCACCCTTATTGTATTTGATGTAGGTGTGGGCTCTCGCATGACGTGAGAGTGATGGTGCCTTGAAGTGGATGCGTTCCGAGCTTTATGAGGACATTTTGGATGCATCACTTTCAAGGGGAGTTTGGTGGGAGGACCACCTTGGTTTGGAGAACTAGAGAGGTGCCTTCATCGGTTTTGGTATCGATCTCTAACTCCCGT
Organism: Agave tequilana; assembly: GCA_038442645.1. Classification (NCBI taxonomy): domain Eukaryota; kingdom Viridiplantae; phylum Streptophyta; class Magnoliopsida; order Asparagales; family Asparagaceae; genus Agave; species Agave tequilana. Next base: position 75,079 of record JAVJIF010008202.1, read on the forward strand.
TTATGTTTACATTCCTTCATATCATTGATTTTTAACATGTTTTGATGTTTATTGATTAGTATGTTATATGCCATATTTATTAGATTAGTGATATACATGATTAGTAGTTGAGACACCCATGTTTAATATGGATTTATATCTTTGTGTTCTCACATTTGTTTTAACTAATGTGTATGTCCTAAATCTATGCATGTGCATGTACATAATGATCGTATGGGTTTTTATCTTGTTTTCTATGCTTCATGTTTTGATTACATGTTTGGATGTTAGTTTTCATTAAAACTTGGATATATACTTGTACATCTAGTGAGCCACAAATAGACTTTTATATTTTTGTGCTTAAATGCTCATTTGTGCTTGTTAAATGTACTAGTATAGCCTAGTTTTTGATGATTCATGCATTTGACTTGTATTCCCAATTTTACATGTTTTTCGTATTTATGTTTAACTTCATGTATATGTCCATTTCGTCTAAACTAGTAGATATACATATACATCCTTGAGCCACTTGCGTTCATGCATATACTTTTGTGAACTCATTATGTTTGGATATGTGTGTATACTTTAGTTTGAACATGACTTACATATACCTTGAAGATTAAATCGTTTTGATGATTTTCATGTGTTTTCTAAGGAATTTTGTATTGAGCTTGATTGCCTAGTTTCATGATAATGTACTTTACATAACACTTGTACACTCACCTTATTTAATGTTTTCTCATGACTTTGTTTTCATGAGTATAATTTGTGCTAATATAGATTTTGAGTGTTTAGTGATCATGTGATTTACATGTTTTTCATGAAATATATTTTAGTTTTATTCCTTACTTGAAGGATTTCGTACTAGTTTACAAATTTTTCATATAACTAGTTCGTATTCTTCATATGGTAGAGTTTTCAAACATACTTTATCTTCAAACCTATTTTTGAAAACCCCTACCCATTTAAGGGCGGTTGGTTGGGAGACCATGCCTTGTATGTTCTTTATTGAAAATCATTTTAAACTTGTGCATGAAATGGGTGGTGGGAAATATGAGTTATACACTTGATCATATTATGTTTTCAATTGGTATCATTGGATCGTTTCAATTGGTATCAATATTGACATTTTTTTGTATACTCATTTAGATGTTTTTGATATATGTATGCTTACACTTCATATAGTATCAATTTCTATTAGTATTCTCTTTTCATACATATATATGCTTTATTTTGCTCAAACATATACATGAAAACACAAATTTTGGTTATGCTAAGCTTGATTTTTTTTTTGACTATCTTATCTCAATTGATTATGTTTCAATTGGTGTCCTAATACAAGCTTATGTATCGTTTTATTTGGTATTTCATAAAAGGGGAGAAAATTCGTATTTTATCTTTCAATTAGTATTTTATTTGCCTTTGATTTCCACTCCCATACTTTATGATGAAAAATAATTGAAAAATGAATATTGATTTTAATTTGGTATCATATGTTCAAAATGAAAAATACTTTCAATTGGTATTAAGATGTTTATTTGTTTACCTTCAATTTGGTATCACAATGATTTTATTTCATATGGTATCTATATCTTGTGATATCTTAATTTAAGAAAAATTCAAAATTTGTAATGTTTATTTACAATTGATATCTTAAAATTTGATTTACTAAGATATCTCAAAATTTTGTTTTAATAAGAAGATTAAAAATGTTTTGATTTATATTACCTATATGCAAGGGGAGCTTAACATCTCTTCTACATATAGATTTATGTTGAGTGTATCTTATATTGAGGAGCTTGACAACTCTTCTTTATGCGGTACACGTGTGTAGGGGGATCTTCACATCTCCTCTTATGCATTGCATATTATGTGTTATATGATTAGGGCTTTTCATCCTTTCTTCATGTAATTCATGTATGTAGGGAAGTTAACTTAGCGTCTTCCTCTTCATGAATGTTTATCGCATATATCTTTTATTGATTGATTTGAGTTCACCTCTTTGTGGAGGAGAACAATATTTTTGTGTTTACTTTAACCCCTTTGTTGATGATTGACAAAAGGGGGAGAAGTATTTTAGATATATATGCATATTTTGGAGGATTTATGATTATGCATATATGTTTTGGAAAAGGATTTATGTTTATGCATATATGTTTTGTTTTGCAAATAGGAGAACAAGAATTTAATGTGTTTCATGCTTGTTTATGCATGTTTATCTCCTTATATTTGCATACATGTTTGTTTAGATTCATGTGCTTCATTGCCATATATTATTATTTATTATGATGCATGAGTTAAGGGGGAGCTTCTTTGAAGCTTTACTTTAATCCATGCATATTTAACTCCATGAGTTTTGTCATCATCAAAAAGGGGGAGATTGTTGGCCCAGAGGCCTTCCACTCTAGTTTTGATGATGACTAACTCATGTAGTTATGCTTACTAATAATCTTGTGATGTTTAGTTTCAGATCCTTAACCAAGATATTAGTAGGTGATTTGCTTCAACAAAGGTGTTTTGGAGCTTCTCACATGGTGATTCAAGAGCCCGAGCGTCAAAGATCATATATAGCACTCGTTGGAGTCTAGCTCGGTGGATCACGGTTTGGATCGAGTCGGCTTGAAGACGGAGTTCATCAAGAAGACTTCGGTACTTAGTTTAGTTTATGTTTTAGATCCATTTGTAAAGACTAGATAGTGTGATATGCTCAAGTTCACAACACACACACTTGTTTTAGTTCTCATGTTTATTGGTTTTTCACTTTTGGTTTAACCGACCTTGGTTTTCATGAATAGATAGATTCAAAACAAATTTACATTGTTTAATGTATATTATATTTGTTCTATATACATATATGCTTCATATCTTAGACAAACTTATTTTGATATGCCTATTCATGTGTTTAGAGTTTTGTGTTTTTAACAAAACTTATTTTTGGATTTATTATCAAAAGCATTGATATGTATATCTTTCATGTATATTGGATTATATCCATATACAACATGCCTAAATATTGTTTCATATCATGCTTTTTAATTTGGATGAGTTTTGGACAAAACGAATATTCAATTCAAAAATCCAAGTTTTGGAAAATACAGTTTTTGATTTTTGGCAAAATTTCCATAACACAAAAAGAGTTCAAAATGTTTGTAACTTGGTTTGATTTTTACTCAAACAAATTTGTATATCAATGTATTATACTGAACTTATTTTTGTGGAACTTTAGAAATTTTATGGGATTTATTTGACAAATAAAAACGAAGTTTTCAATCCCTAGATTAGTCTGGTCTGGCTTTTGCCGGTCGACCGGATCGGTTGACCGAGCTTGAAGTCGGTCGACCGACGTGCACAGAACGTGCACGCCAGGTCTGCTGGAGGGCCGGTCGACCGACCCCGGTTGACCGCAGAGAGCTTCTGCTCTCTGGAAAGCCCCGGTCGACAGCTCTGCTCTCTGTTCCAGGGTGCGGTTGACCGGGCCGATCGACCGAGGCTCCAACGATTTTGACCGTTGGCGGTCGACCGGGCCGGTCGACCGCCAGCTGCCAGGGCTGAAAAATAACCCCAACGGCTAGTTTTTCCATGGGGCTATTTATACCCCATTGAGAGGTGTTTTACACTAAGATTTCAAGAGCCAAAAATTCTCCTATCTACAAGTGTTTTATACAAGTTTTCAAAGTGTTTTAAGAGCCAAAAAGAATTTATCTTTATTTGTTTTTAAAAGAGTTGGAAAATCATTTGAAAAGAAAAATCTTTGGGAATTGGTTTGATCTTTATTTTCTATTCTATCTAAAGTTTTCCCTAGAGTTTTTCTTTGAATTTTTGATTTCAAACTCTTTGTTTTCCACACTTGAGCTATATCTCCTATCCTATCTATAGGATCTTTATTTGGTGGAAAAAGATGTTTGTGGTTGAAATATACCACCTTGTTGTAACCCTCCTACTTTGTGATTCCCTCTTGGGTAGAGGTTGATTTGGAGTGGTGGTTGACTCCCTCTAGTGAGAGGTTGAGATTGTGTATTTCTCCCTCTAGTGAGAGGTGGAGTTGGTGTTGGATTTGTATCCCTCTTAGTGAAGAGGTGGATTATGGTTGTTTGGCTAAGGGCCTACCCCTCTTGTGTGAGGTGGTGTTTGTGTTACCTCTAGTGAGAGGTTGTATTCGGTTGAGAGAGGCGTTGTGTACTCCCGGTTGTAGTTGCCCCCAAATCCTCGGTGGAGGTTCCCTGTGTGGGAGTCCTGTGTGGACAAAGTTAGTGGATTGGAAATCCTTCTGGGTGAAGGCGGGGACGTAGAGCTGGGTGCTCGAACCTCAAAACAAATCTCGTTGTTTGTGTTTGATCCATTGACTCTAACTCTCTCTTTATTTTGTGCCTTGCATCATTTCATATTGCTCATTCATATTATATGCTTGGCTTGTTTGTGTGTGCCTCACTTGTGCTTAACCACGAGAGCTTCATATAGCGCCTCAACTCTTATTCAGAGGAATCAAGACGAGTTAATCCAGAGCCCTTCACCGGGAATTCGGCTACACTCGTTGGTTGCATTAAGTGTAGTTACAATTAAGTTTTAATTTTCGCATTTAGTTTATTAGATTAGCCGTACACCTATTCACCCCCCTCTAAGTGTACCTTCAGTAGATACTTCTCATGAGTCAGTCGTTGTGAGCATGGCCCTTAACGCTCAATCCGTTCACTCAATGATGGAAACTTACTTTGTGTGTCTTTCATCAATATCTGATTAAAGAGGCCTAATTTAAGATATAGTCCATTATGTGTCTAAGGTGGCGATGAAATTCACTAAGGGAATATTCAAGGCTGCAATATTTATAATTTATGATTTGTTTATATCATATTGTTTTCTTCTGTCTTTCCTGAAACTCAAGTTTTGGGGGGATTGTTGGATGTGTATTTGGATTTGGAGGGAAAACATGAGTATTCCTCTATGTGCCTCTGATATTTAGTCTCACATTGTATATGTTGGCCCGAAAGCCCATCACTCTAGTTTTGATGATGATCAACTCATGTAATTATAGTACTAATGATCATGTGTTTAATTAGTGACAGATTTATGATCAAGATCTTAGTAGGTGCATAGCTTCAACAAAGGATTTGAAGTCAAGATTTGGAGCTAGCACGGTGTGATCCAAAGAACTTTTGGATCGTGTTTGGACCAAGTCAAGAAGATGTGAAGGCTTCAAGTGAAGACTTCAAGAAGATGAAGACTTGTGTCTAGGTTTGTTTTAGTAAGATTTTGTTTTTAGATAAAATGTAATGGATAGAATAGTTGGTGGATTGCTCAAGTATACATATACACACACTCTTGATAGTTTTGTTTTTACAAAAGATTTTCTATTTTAGAAAATACATGTTTTGTTTTGGTATTCAAGTTTTATGTTTTAACCAAAAATCATATTTAGTGCTTAATGTCAAAAACATAGATATTTCACCATGTTTGTGTAGTGGATCATATCCATACACTCTATGCTTCAAATGAGTTTAAATATCTTGTTTTTGTATTTGGTGAAGTTTTGAAAAAACAAGTTTTGAAAAATCAAGTTTGGAAAAATACAGTTTTCATTTGAGCCAATTTTTCCATATTACAAAAATAGTCCAAATCATTTGTAACTTGCCTTGATTTTGTGCAATCATGTTTGTTTATCAAAGTATATTCGTAAAACTATTTTTGTAGATTTTTCAGTATTTTATGGGATTTTATTTAAGCCAAAAGGACCAAGTTTTTAATCCCTTAACTATGTTTCCTGGCTTCAGCCGGTCGGCCGGGACAGTCGACCGCAGCTTGAAGTCGGCCGACCGTCACGGTCGACCGACGTGCACAGACGTGCACGCCAGTTCTGGCAGGAGGCCGGTCGACCGACCCGGTCGACCGTCCAGAGAGCTATGCTCTCTGGAAAGGCCCCGGTCGACCGGGCGGCCGACCGGACAGAGAGACTTGCTCTCTGTATCCTGGGCTCGGTCGACCGACCGGTCGACCAATGGCACAACGGTCTGAAATATGCCCGTTGGCCGGTCGACTGGGCGGCCTGACAGACCCCAACTGCTAGTTTTTCTAACCCTATAAATTTGGTGGTTTGGGCACTGTTTTCTGTAAGATTTCCAAGTGATTTTTGGGCTAGTTTTTCCAACTCTTTTCTGAGGTTTTCTCCACTTGTATTTGGGCTAAATACTCCCATTCAAAAGGAGAGTTTATCAAGAGTGTATTAAAAGAGATTTTCTTGTGTTTTTCACCATAGATTCTTTCCTTGTTTTTCTCACAAACACTTGAGCTTTCCATTGTTATATCTACCTATAGGAGTTTGTTGTGAGAGGATTTTAGGTGATCAAGAGTTGTGATCACCAAAGTTCTACTTTGTTTCTTTGAGGAGGCGGACGTGTGTGTTCGCATTATTTCGGGTCTTAGTGGGGACTCGGTGTTTCGAGTTCGGGTGCGAACTCTTTGTTTGAGGTGCGGCCTCGGCGAGCCGGTGGGCTTGCGGTGTTACGGACTAGGGAGTCCAAGAGCTTGTAGGTGTTGCGGCACCGAGTGATCTGTTGGGATCGATTATAGTGGAAATCCTTCGTGTGTCGAAGGCGGGGATGTAGAGCAAGTGTGCTCGAACCTCGAAACAAATCCCTTGTGTTTGCGATTGCTCTTACTCTCTCTCCCCCTTATTGTTTTATATCTTGCATACTATTATTGTGTTTATCTTTATATGCTTGATATTCATTGTGTGCTCATATTGTATATGCTTGGGATTGTTTGCTAACACTTTTATTTAACCAAGAGAGCCAACGCGGCACCTCAACCCTTATCTAGGGGAATCTAGAGGAGTTAGTCCATAGCCCTTCACGGGGAATTCGGCTACACTCTTATGTTATACGTGGTGTTTAGTGTAATAAGTTTTATTTGGTCATAATAGTTTGTACTTCTGCATTATTTGGCATTAAGTGACCATTAGATTAGCCATCACCTATTCACCCCCTAGGTGATCCTACAATTGGTATCAGAGCCAAGTGCTCTGAATTTGGGTCTTACAACCTAGAGTTAAAGATCCTCTTTTTAGGCTAATCACAATATTTGTACACACACCATGGACTTCATGTCACCACCCACTTTTGACATTCTTAACATCCAAATTTGGAAGGTTAAGATGTCTTTGTACCTCAAAGCCCTAGGCATTCATGTTTATCTTGCCACAACTAATGATGCATATTGTTTAAATGGCAAACATATTGAGGCTAATGCAAAAGCCCTTCATGCTTTAAAGTCAACCCTAAATGATGATTATTTTTCTAGGGTTTCTAATGCTGATTCGGCTTTTGTAGCTTGGAACATCATCACCTCCCTTGACGAAAAAGATCTATATTATGCGGGGAGCGATTCGGATGTTGGAAGTGATGTCTCCAACATGTGCTATATGGTCCAAGGGGATAACCCCCTTGAGGTAACTACCGAATCTGAGGTAGATGAAGATAACATGTCATATGATGAGCTTTCATCTTTTTGTCAACTATTACTTAAGAAATATGACATGCTTAGAAAAGATAATAAAAATTTGAAAAAGAAATTTGATTGCATGCATAAGGAAAATGATTCATTTAGAACTAAGGTTGCATGCATTGAATAAGAAAATGAGAATTTGAAAAATGAGAATGTTTCCTTTCTTTTCAAATTAAATGATCTTTGTGAAGGAAATACTTCTTTGAAAAATAAAATTGTTTTGGTGGAAAAATCAAAAGAAATTGTTTTTCAAGAAAACACTTCTTTGAAAAGAACAATTTTTGAAAAAGAAAAAGAAAAAGAAAAAGAAAATGTTTCTCAAAAGAAAAAGAAAAATGATTCTATATCTCATCATGCTTTACATGCCACCACAAATGAGATAAATGTTTTGAAAAATAAGATAAATAATTTGAGTTCTAATTTGAGCACATGTGCATTTAACCACACTAGATTGGAGTCTATATTTTCAAAGAAACAAGCTCCACATTCTCATGCACATCATCATGCATATGCTTATGTCGCACGCCACGATCATACACATACACATAAGCATCCTAAGGTGTACAAATGTACACATTGTGGCCGCAAAGGCCATTTAGCAAAATTTTGTTATGATAAGATAAATGTTTTTAATTTTGCTAACAAAAATATTTGGGTGCCTTACAAGACTAACCCTCAAGGACCCAAAAGAAAATGGGTACCAAAGTCCGCACCTTTTGTATTTGATGTAGGTGAGGGCTCTCACACAACGTGAGAGGAATGGTGCCTTGATGGTGGATGCACATGGACTTGATGGACACATATATAGATGCATCGCTATCAAGGAGGTTTGGTGGGTCAACCACCATGTTTGGAGTTTTGGAACATAGTTCCTTAGTTGGTAACTATTTCTAAACTCTTAGTTTATTTACATGCTTATTCATTTTTGACATCATATAGCATGTTCATGTTTTTGTGCTTCATGTGGTAAATACTAGTTTGAATGTAGTTTTTATTAAAACTTGGATTTATACATGTACAAGTAGTGAGCAACAAATTGATTCATTTATGTTTGCACTTCATGCTCATTTGTACCCACTAATGTACATGTATAGCCTAGTTTTGATGATTCTTTCATTTATACTTATTTTGCCAATTTTCATCTTTTACTTCATGTATATGCATTTTTATTCAAATCTCATAAATATACATGTATATCCTTTTTGAGTCTTTTGCCTTCATGCAAATACTATTAATAGACTCGTTTTTGTTGGCCCAAAGGCCCATCACTCTAGTTTTGATGATGATTAACTCATGAAGTTATGTTTACTAATGATCTTGTGCTTAATTAGTGACAGATTCATGATCAAGATCATAGTAGGTGCAAAGCTTCAACAAAGGATTTAAAGTCAAGTTTTGGAGCTAGCACGGTGTTTGGACCAAGTCAAGAAGGCTTCAAGTGAAGACTTCAAGAAGATGAAGACTTGTGTCTAGGTATAAGATTTTGTTTTTGTTTTAGTTAAAAATGTAAAGGATAGAATAGTGGTGGATTGCTCAAATACATATACACACACACTCTTGATAGAATTGTTTTCATAAAAGATTTTTTAGTTTAGAAAAGATTTGATTTTTGGTATTCATGTTTACATCTTTCAACCAAAACCAAGTTTATGCTTATTGTCAAAAACATAGATATTTCATCTTGATTGTGTAGTGGATCATATCCATACACACTATGCTTTAAAAGTATATCTTGTTTTTGTATTTGAGGAAGTTTTGGAAAAACAAATTTGGAAAAACATGTTTTGGAAAAATACAGTTTTTCATTTGAGCCAATATTTTCAACTTACAAAAATAGTCCAAATCTTTTATAACATGCCTTGATTTTGTGCAAGCATGTTTGTTTATCAAAGTATATTGGTAAAACTATTTTTGTAGATTTTTATGTATTTTATGGGATTTTATTTGAGCCAAAAACACCAAGTTTTAAATCCCAGAAAAACTGTTTCAGGCTTCAGCAAGTCGACTGTATAGTCGACTATATCTGAAGTCGGTCGACCGGCTCGGTCGACCGACGTGCACAGACGTGCACGCCTTTGTGCACTGGAGGACGGCCGACCGGACGGTCGACCGCTCCAGAGAGCTCTGCTCTCTGGAAATTTCGGCCGACCGGACAGGTCGACCGACAGAGAGTTCTACTCTCTGCTCCAGTGGCTCGGTCGACCCGGGCGGTCGACCGTGGCTCCAACGGTCGGATTTCTGACCGTTGGCGATCGACCGACCCGGTCGACCGGCAGGCCTGACAGACCCAAACGGCTAGTTTCTGGTAGCCTATATATTTGGGGGTTTGGTCATTGTTTTTCACCAAGATTTCTAGTGGACTTTGAGCCAGTTTTTCCCATTCCTTTAAAAGAGTTTTCTCCACTAAATAGAGAGCTAATACTTCCAATCAAAAGGGAAGAATTTATCAAGAGTGTTTAAAGTGATTCTTTGAGTTTTCCTCCACCATTCTCTTCCTTGTTTTTCTCACACAAACACTTTAGCTATCCATTGCTATTCATCTTTTAGGAGTATTGTAGTGAGAGCTTTTATTGGTGATCAAAGTGTTTAGATCACCAAGAGATTTCATCTTGTACTTTGAGGAAACGGGCAAGTGTGCTCGTGGTGGTTCAGAGTTCTTGTGTGAACTCGGTGGTTTGAGGTGCGGCCTTGGCGAGCAAGTGAGCTTGCGTGTGTACGGGACTAGGGAGTCCGAGGGCTTGTAGGTGTTGCGGCACCAAGGAGAGATCCATTGGGATCTTGCATAGTGGAAATCCTTCGTGTGTCGAAGGCGGGGATGTAGAGCAAGTGTGCTCGAACCTCGAAACAAATCCCTTGTGTTTGCGATTGCTCACTCTCTCTCTCTCTCTTTGTCTCTTGTCTATATATCTTGCATGCTTATATTGTGTTTATCTTTTCATGCTTGATATACATTGTGTGCTATATTGATATACTTGCTTGGGATTGTTTGCTAACACTCGTATTTAACCAAGAGAGCCAACGCGGCACCTCAACCCATTCAAGGGAAATCTAGAGGAGTTTGTCCAGAGCCCTTCACGGGGAATTCGACAACACTCTTGTGTTATACATAGTGTTTAGCGTAAAAGTTTAATTTGGTCATAATTGTTTTTAGCTTCTGTATCATTTTATATTAAGTGACCATTAGATTAGCCATCACCTATTCACCCCCCTCTAGGTGAACTTACATTTGGTATCAGAGCTTGGTACTCTGATTTGGGTCTTACAACCTAGAGTTAAAGATCCTCATTTTAGGCTAATCACTTTATTTGTACACACACTATGGATTTCATGGCACCACCCACTTTTGACATTCTTAACATCCAAATTTGGAAGGTTAAGATGTCTATGTACCTCAAAGCCCTAGGCATACATGTTTATCATGCTACAATTAAAGATTCATATGTTAATGATAGCAAGTACATTGAGGCTAATGCAAAAGCCCTTCATGCTCTTAAGTCAACCCTAAATGATGATTTTTTATCTAGGGTTTCTAACATTGAATCGGCTTTTGTAGTTTGGAACACCCTCACCTTCCTTGACGAAAAGGATCTATACTATGCGGGGAGTGACTCGGATGTTGGAAGCGACATCTCCAACAAGTGCTACATGGTCCAAGGGGATAACCCCCTTGAGGTAACTACCGAATCTGAGGATGAGGATAATAACATGTCATATGATGAGCTTACTACTTTTTGTCAACTTGTGCTTGAAAAATATGACATGATTAAGAAAGAAAATAAAAATTTGAAAAAGAAATTGATTGCATGCTTAATGAAAAAGATTCATTAGAAAATAAGGTTGCATGCATTGAAAAGGAAAATAAAGATTTGAAAAATGAGAATGTTTCCCTTATGTCTAAATTAAATGATTGTGTGAAGGGAACACTATTTTGAAAGATAAAATCATTTTGGTGGAAAAACAAAAAGAAATTGTTTTGCAAGAAAACACTTCTTTAAAGAAGAAAATTTTTGAAAAAGAAAAGGTTTCTAAAAAGAAGAAAAATGATTCTATTTCTCACTACTCTTTACATGCTACCATTGATGATAGTGAGATTAAGAATTTGAAAAATAGAATGGATAGTTTGAGCTCTACTTTGAGCTCGTGTGCTTTTAATGACAAGAAATTGGAGTCCTTGTTTGCAAAGAAACAAACTCCTCATGTTCATGCACATCACACTCATCATGCATTTGCTTATGTTGCACGCCATGATCACAATCACACTCATAAGCATACTAAGGTGTACAAGTGTACACATTGTGGCCGCAAAGGCCATTTAGCAAAGTTTTGTTATGATAGGATACATCATTTAAATTTTGCTAATCATAAAAATTTTTGGGTTCCTTACAAGACTAACCCCCAAAGACCCAAGAAAAAATGGGTACCAAAACCCCACCATGTGTATTTGATGTAGGTGAGGGCTCTCACAAAACGTGAGAGAATTGGTGCCTTGATGGTGGGTGCACTTGAACTAAAAGGACACATATTTGGAGCACCGCTATCAAGGAGGTTTTGGTGGGAAAGACTACCATGCTTGGAGCTTTGGAGTTGGTATTGATCAGCATGATTTTATACCATTTTGATACTCCTAATTATCTATTATTTGTATATAAATAATACTACTCGGGTATAGTTGATTGGATTTTTGCAGGAAACAGGTAAAAGAAAGAGAAAGTGGAATCTGGTTACATTCAACAATAAACTCACGCAATTTGTCAAAGATTGAGGGTTGCTTTCCAGATATGTTGAGGTATTTTGGCGATAACTTTCGCTACAGGACTCCGAACGAAATCATTCAAGATGCTATGGAAAGATAATTTGAAGATCTACAACTTTTGTGTTGATAGCTTTCACTGATTCCTCCATTTGGTGGCCTGTATTCATCATTTAAAAACTCTGCCTGAATTGGAAATGATTTATTATGTAATAGATGTATTTCAAGGGACCTTTCTGTAAAAAAATTCCTTATTATATAAGGAATAGAGAGGGCTGTGGTTTGGGAGGCCGGCAGATCATCTAGGGTTCTACTTTTAGGTTTTATTCTTCTTCTTGAAAATAAAAAGTGATTAATATTTTTTTTTGGCCGCAACCTTTGTTGTCTCTGCAAGTTTGATTTTTGTCTTCACTGTGATTGGGTCTGTGTTTGTTTTCCTTGGATTTTGCGCAACAAAAGAAGTAGAGATCCTCTTTCTTTATCAAGTGTGTGGGCATTTTTGTTCAACACTGCAGGCCCTTTGGCCGGTGGCTTTTGATTGGAGCAAAATTCCTTTGGCTGGTGGCTTTTGATTGGAGCAAAATTCCTTTGGTTGGTGGCTTTTGATTGGAGCACAGGGCCTGCAGGCCCTTTGATTGGTGCCCTCTGTTGGGAGAAGGCAGGCCATATCTCCACCCGCAGGTGGCCTCAGCCGGCCACTGCAAGGTAAAAGTTTTAATTTTTTTTATTTATTTTTAGTTAATTTCATTAGTTTATTTAGTTAGGGTTTCAATTAATTATTTAATTAAAAGTTAGATAATTTTTACTGATTTAATTAGTGTAGTTGATTGTTAACTTGGACATGTGTAACTAAATTTTCATCATGTACCTAGGAAGATGAACCTAGGCTGAATTCTTCTGAATCAAGTTAGTTCTCCTATCTAGGGATGTACACTCATCTATTGACCTACGACTTCTAGGGTGCTAATTTCTAAAACCACTAGATATTTGACAGGGTATGTGTTGAGAGTTAATGATCCATACTTAGAGTTGTAACGTTCCTTTACATATTTCATTGAGGTTGTCAATTTATCTATCTTTGATGGATCATGTAATGGAACAATACCCTGTGCTTAGATCTAGTATTCAGAATTAATACGCCTGTTAGAAGTAGGAATTTGGTGATTTGTAACGATCTAGTAGATAGACCGAGCTTGACCACTTGAGGCTAGTTTAGGGGATTCAACCCTAGGTACGTGACTCTTCTCTTTAACTGAGTTCACATCAACTTATCACTTTTCTCCACCAATTTGCTTCGTTCGTGTTAGGATTCTAGAAGCACCATCCCTGTGGACCGACCCTCAAGTGCTACATCGAACGACCGTGCACTTGCGGTTATTTTAAAACGAGGAGACAGAATCTCCCCATCAGGTATCAATCTCTAAACTCCTATTTCATTTATGTTCATGCTTGTTCATTCAAAATATTCATAGCATGTTCATGTTTTATGATTTATTGAGCTTCATGTGGTAAAATCTTGTTTAGATATAGTATTTGTCAAAACTTGGATTTATACATGTACAAGTAGTGAGCCACATTTGATTCATATACGTTTGCACTTCATTGTTCATTTGTACTCACTATATGCACATGTATAGCCTAGTTTTGATGATTCTCTCATTTATACTTGTTTTTGCCTATTTTCATGTTTTACTTCATGTATATGTATTTTATATTCAAATCTAATAAATATACATGTATACCCGTGAGTCTCTTGCCTTCATGCAAATACCTTTAATAGACTCTTTTTATATTTGGGATATGTATGTATATTTTTAGATTTGGATGAATCATACATATACCTAGAAGCTTGTGTTTTAAGATGAAAAATGATTTTTATGTGTTGTTTAATAAATTTTTTTTTTATATTCATGATTGATTAAGCTTCATTGTTTATTTTCATGAAAATGCCATTTACATAACCTTTGAACACTCATCTTTTACTTTTCAAGATAATTTTGAGCTTTATGGACTATGAGTGCTTGAACTTTTATGTATTTATTATAATTCATGAAAAACATATGATTTCATGTTTTTTGAAGGATCTATAATTCATGAAATTAATTTAAACTAGTTATTTATTCTTCAATGAGATATACACTTGAACTTACCTTATGTCAATTGGTATCATTGGATCATTTCAATTGGTATCAATATGATTCCTTTTTGTATATACTCATGTTTTGATTATATGTATGTATGCTTTCGAACTTAAGTAGTATCAATTTCTATTGGTATTATCTTTTCATACATATATATGTTTTGTATTGTGCTTGAGTTAAAATTGTTTTACATGTTTTAAGCACAAAGTTGTTTATGATAAGAAAATAAAAATTTAAAATTAAATTCTCAATATTTGTTTTATTGAGAAAATTCAAAATTTTGTTTTATAAGAAAAATTCAAAATTTTTGATTTGTATTTCCTATATGCAAGGAGAGCTTAACATCTCTCTTACATATAGATTCATGTTGAGTATATTATAAATTGAGGAGCTTGACAACTCTTTTTTATATGATATACGTGTGTAGGGGGAGCTTCACATCTCCTCTTATGCATTACATAATATATGTTATGTGAGTTAGGGCTTGTCATCCCTTCTTCATGTAATGCATATGTGTAGGGAAGCTAACTTAGCGTCTTCCTCTTCATGAATGTATATCGCATATAACCCTTATTGATTGATTTGCTTTACCCCTTCATTGATTCTTTGTTTCGGACAAAAAGGGGGAGAAAAATTTATTTGATTTGATTTTACTTTGAACCCTTTGTTGATGAGTGACAAAAAGGGGAGAAGTATTTGATTTTATATGCATGTTTGAGAAAGATTTATGTTTATACATATATGTTTTGTTTTGCAAATAGGAGAAAAAGAATTTGATATGTTTTATCTCCATTCATTTGCATACATGTTTATGAGCTTTATTGCATATATTTATTATTTTGTGTTATGCATGAGTTAAGGGGAGCTTCTTTGAAGCTTTACTTTAATCCATGCATAAATAACTTCATGAGTTTTGTCATCATCAAAAAGGGGGAGATTGTTGGCCCAAAGGCCCATCACTCTAGTTTTGATGATGATTAACTCATGAAATTATGTTTACTAATGATCTTGTGCTTAATTAGTGACAGATTCATGATCAAGATCTTAGTAGGTGCAAAGCTTCAACAAAGGATTTAAAGTCAAGTTTTGGAGCTAGCACGGTGTTTGGACCAAGTCAAGAAGGCTTCAAGTGAAGACTTCAAGAAGATGAAGACTTGTGTCTGGGTATAAGATTTTGTTTTTGTTTTAGTTAAAAATGTAAATGATAGAATAGTGGTGGATTGCTCAAATACATATACACACACACTCTTGATAGAATTGTTTTCATAAAAGATTTTTTAGTTTAGAAAAGATTTGGTTTTTGGTATTCATGTTTACATCTTTCAACCAAAACCAAGTTTATGCTTATTGTCAAAAACATAGATATTTCATCTTGATTGTGTAGTGGATCATATCCATACACACTATGCTTTAAAAGTATATCTTGTTTTTGTATTTGGGAAAGTTGTGGAAAAACAAATTTGGAAAAACATGTTTTGGAAAAATATAGTTTTTCATTTGAGCCAATATTTCCAACTTACAAAAATAGTCCAAATCTTTTATAACATGCCTTGATTTTGTGCAAGCATGTTTGTTTATCAAAGTATATTGGTAAAACTATTTTTGTAGATTTTTATGTATTTTATGGGATTTTATTTGAGCCAAAAACACCAAGTTTTAAATCCCAGAAAAATTGTTTCAGGCTTCAGCAAGTCGACTGTATAGTCGACTATATCTGAAGTCGGTCGACCGGCTCGGTCGACCGACGTGCACAGACGTGCACGCCTTTGTGCACTGGAGGACGGCCGACCGGATGGTCGACCGCTCCAGAGAGCTCTGCTCTCTGGAAATTTCGGCCGACCGTACAGGTCGACCGACAGAGAGTTCTACTCTCTGCTCCAGTGGGTCGGTCGACCCAGGCGGTCGACCGTGGCTCCAATGGTCGGATTTCTGACCGTTGGCGATCGACCGACCCGGTCGACCGGCAGGCCTGACAGACCCCAACGGCTAGTTTCTGGCAGCCTATATATTTGGGGGTTTGGTCATTGTTTTTCACCAAAATTTCTAGTGGACTTTGAGCCAGTTTTTTTCATTCCTTTAAAAGAGTTTTCTCCACTAAATAGAGAGCTAATACTTCCAATCAAAAGGGAAGAATTTATCAAGAGTGTTTAAAGTGATTCTTTGAGTTTTCCTCCACCATTCTCGTCCTTGTTTTTCTCACACAAACACTTGAGCTATCCATTGCTATTCATCTTTTAAGAGTGTTGTAGTGAGAGCTTTTATTGGTGATCAAAGTGTTTAGATCACCAAGAGATTTCATCTTGTACTTTGAGGAAACGGGCAAGTGTGCTCGTGGTGGTTTAGAGTTCTTGTGTGAACTCGGTGGTTTGAGGTGCGGCCTTGGCGAGCTAGTGAGCTTGCGTGTGTACGGGACTAGGGAGTCCGAGGGCTTATAGGTGTTGCGGCACCGAGGAGAGATCCATTGGGATCTTGCATAGTGGAAATCCTTCGTGTGTCGAAGTTGGGGATGTAGAGCAAGTGTGCTCGAACCTCGAAACAAATCCCTTGTGTTTGCGATTGCTCACTCTCTCTCTCTCTTTGTCTCTTGTCTATATATCTTGCATGCTTATGTTGTGTTTATCTTTTCATGCTTGATATACATTGTGTGCTATATTGATATACTTGCTTGGGATTGTTTGCTAACACTCGTATTTAACCAAGAGAGCCAACGCGGCACCTCAACCCATTCAAGGGGAATCTAGAGGAGTTTGTCCAGAGCCCTTCACCGGGAATTCAGCAACACTCTTGTATTATACATAGTGTTTAGCGTAAAAGTTTAATTTGGTCATAATTGTTTTTAGCTTCCGTATCATTTTGCATTAAGTGACCATTAGATTAGCCATCACCTATTCACCCCCCCTCTAGGTGAACTTACAGTTTTATGTTTGGGATATGTATGCATATTGTTAGATTTAGATAAATCATACATATACCTTGAAGTTTGTTTTTAAAATGAAAAATGAATTTTCATGTTTGTTTTTGAGCCTTAATGACTATTTTCATGAAAATGCTATATACATGATTCTTGTACACTCATGCTTTATTTGTTTTGTCATGACTTTGATTCATGAACACTTTTACGAGCTTAATCGATTTTGAGTGTCATCTCTTGTGTATTTGGTATGATTCATGAAATACATATGATTTGATTTCATGTTTTTGAAGGATCTTTAACTAGTTTTTCAAAAATTAATTTAACTAGTTATTTATTCTTCAATATTTATGAGATATACACATGATCCTATTATTGTTTCAATTGATATCATTGAATAATTTCAATTGGTATCAATTTGACTCTATTTTTGTATATACTCATATTTTGTTTTCTTATATATGTATGTATCAATTTCATTTGGTATACTCATTTTTCATACATATATATGAGTTATTTGTGCTTGAGTTAACATTGATTTATACATTTAAAGCACATAATTTGTTTATGCTAAGCTTAATTCAAAATTTTTTAAAAAGCTTATGCATTATGTTTTAAAATTGGTATCAAAATTAAAAAAATTATTTATGTTTATTTGATATCTCAAAATTTGTTTTAATAATAAAAAAGAATTCAAAATTTTTGATTTGTATTGCCTATATACAAGGAGAGCTTAACATCTCTTCTACATATAGATTCATGTTGAGTGTATTGTATATTGAAGAGCTTGACAACTCTTCTTTATGTGGTACACGTGTGTAGGGGGAGCTTCGCATCTCCTCTTATGCATTACATAATATGTGTTATGTGAATTGGGGCTTGTCATCCCTTCTTCATGTAATGCATATGTGTAGGGAAGCTAACTTAGCGTCTTCCACTTCATGAATGTATATCGCATATAATCCTTTATTGATTGATTTATGTTTACCCTTCTTTTGTTCCTTATTTCGGACAAAAAGGGGGAGAAAAATTTATTTGATTGTGTTTTTACTTTAACCCCTTTGTTGATGATTGACAAAAAGGGGGAGAAGTATTTGAGATATATGCATGTTTTCCTTACTTAAGGGGGAGAAGTATTTGTTTTCCTTGCTTAAGGAGGAGTAGTATTTATGTTTATGCATATATGTTTTGTTTTGCAAATAGGACAAAAAGAATTTGATTTGGTTTATGCTTGATTGGCATGTTTATCTCCTTAAATTTGCATACATGTTTATGAGCATACATTGCATATTTATTATTTATTTGTGATGCATGAGTTAAAGGGGGAGCTTCTTTGGAGTTTTATTTAATCCATGTATATATAACTTCATTAGTTTTGTCATCATCAAAAAGGGGGAGATTGTTGGCCCGAAGGCCCATCACTCTAGTTTTGATGATGATCAACTCATGTAGTTATAGTACTAATGATCTTGTGTTTAATTAGTGACAGATTTATGATCAAGATCTTAGTAGGTGCATAGCTTCAACAAAGGATTTGAAGTCAAGATTTGGAGCTAGCACGGTGTGATCCAAAAAACTTTTGGATCATGTTTGGACCAAGTCAAGAAGATGTGAAGGCTTCAAGTGAAGACTTCAAGAAGATGAAGACTTGTGTCTAGGTTTGTTTTAGTAAGATTTTGTTTTTAGATAAAATGTAAAGGATAGAATAGTTGGTGGATTGCTCAAGTATACATATACACACACACTCTTGATAGTTTTGTTTTTACAAAAGATTTTCTATTTTAGAAAATACATGTTTTGTTTTTGGTATTCAAGTTTTATGTTTTAACAAAAAATCATATTTAGTGCTTAATGTCAAAAACATATATATTTCACCATGTTTGTGTAGTGAATCATATCCATACACTCTATGCTTCAAATGAGTTTAAATATCTTGTTTTTGTATTTGGTGAAGTTTTGGAAAAACAAGTTTTGAAAAATCAAGTTTTGAAAAATACAGTTTTCATTTGAGCCAATTTTTTCATATTACAAAAATAGTCCAAATCATTTGTAACATGCCTTGATTTTGTGCAAGCATGTTTGTTTATCAAAGTATATTGGTAAAACTATTTTTGTAGATTTTTCAGTATTTTATGGGATTTTATTTAAGCCAAAAGGACCAAGTTTTTAATCCCTTAACTATGTTTCCTTGCTTCAGCCGGTCGGCCGAGACGGTCGACCGCAGCTTGAAGTCGGCCGACCGTCACGGTCGACCGACGTGCACAGACGTGCACGCCAGTTCTGGCAGGAGGCCGGTCGACCGACCCGGTCGACCGTCCAGAGAGCTCTGCTCTCTGGAAAGGCCCCGGTCGACCGGGCGGCCGATCGTACAGAGAGACTTGCTCTCTGTATCCTGGCCTCGGTCGATCGACAGGCCTGACAGACCCCAACGGCTAGTTTTTTTAGCCCTATAAATTTGGGGGTTTGGGCACTGTTTTCTCTAAGATTTCCAAGTGGTTTTTGGGCTAGTTTTTCCAACTCTTTTCTGAGGTTTTCTCCACTTGTATTTAGGCTAAATACTTCCATTCAAAAGGAGAGTTTATCAAGAGTGTATTAAAAGAGATTTTCTTGTGTTTTTCACCATAGATTCTTTCCTTGTTTTTCTCACAAACACTTGAGCTTTCCATTGCTATATCTACCTATAGGAGTTTGTTGTGAGAGGATTTTAGGTGATCAAGAGTTGTGATCACCAAAGTTCTACTTTGTTTCTTTGAGGAGGCGGACGTGTGTGTTCGCATTGTTTCGGGTCCTAGTGGGGACTCGGTGTTTCGAGTTCGGGTGCGAACTCTTTGTTTGAGGTGCGGCCTCGGCGAGCCGGTGGGCTTGCGGTGTGTACAGACTAGGGAGTCCGAGGCTTGTAGGTGTTGCGGCACCGAGTGATCCGGTGGGATCGATTATAGTGGAAATCCTTCGTGTGTCGAAGGCGGGGATGTAGAGCAAGTGTGCTCGAACCTCGAAACAAATCTCTTGTGTTTGCGATTGCTCTTACTCTCTCTCTCCCTTATTGTTTTATATCTTGCATACTATTATTGTGTTTATCTTTATATGCTTGATATTCATTGTGTGCTCATATTGTATATGCTTGGGATTATTTGCTAACACTTGTATTTAACCAAGAGAGCCAACGCAGCACCTCAACCCTTATCTAGGGGAATCTTGAGGAGTTAGTCTAGAGCCCTTCACGGGGAATTCGGCTACACTCTTGTGTTATACGTGGTGTTTAGTGTAATAAGTTTTATTTGGTCATAATAGTTTGTACTTTCGCATTATTTGGCATTAAGTGTCCATTAGATTAGCCATCACCTATTCACCCCCCTAGGTGATCCTACAGTATACACCAAGGAAAGTTTAGTGGTTTATGTACGAACTCTTCTATTATCTATTGTTATGAATGTTAGGCCATAGGCCACATTTTCACATGCGCGCATACGCACCGAACCTAACCGGGTGCCGGATGGCGCGTACCCACGACCAGCGGACACGAATGCAGCTCCGTTCAAGAGGTTCTTGGACTGCTACATTTTGGGAATTCTTTTTTTGATTTTTTGGAGCCGACTCTAAAGTCCTAGGCGAAGTAACCCAACTCGGAATTATTCCTGAGCACCTTAAGAAGCAGTGTGATTCCCGAGCATATGGATACAGAGTGGATGCCGAGCACTCAAAATCATCCTAATTACTTGGACTCAAGGTGATCTCAGAGCGCCGAGCACTTGATCTCGGAATGAACCCAGTAATTGGACTCAGAATGTTCCCGAGCTCTGTCTCACTCTCCCTAGTACTTCATAATTACTGTTTTGACCCGGTAAAAATGGATCTGCAAATGTACTGAGTTGTCGCAAATTAATTACAACAAATCTGAACGTACGCTTGATTTCTGCAAGGCTATTAGTAAAGAGTAATGCTCTGTGTCTATGAATAGGGCATCTCTCTGTTCATTCTCAGAGACACAGAAAACTGGGATCTATAGCTACATTCTTCTTCTCCCACTATCAATATTTTTTTGAAGTTTTATTTCAATTTTTTGAGTAACAATTCTCTGTCTGAGTAAGAGGCTCTGCCTACGGTCTTAGGCTGAGTGCTGGTGATTCCCAGAGATTTTTTTACCGCTACTGGATAAAGTTGAATCAACGTCTGGAAAAGAAAATAAACCTTTCATTCTTTAGAGCAGCGACTATGCGACTGCATTCCCAGACCAGAGTTAATTTGCTTATACTCTGCTTTAATTTTATAGCAGCATGCTAAGAAGTTTAGTTTATTTTATTTTGTTTTGCATGTTATTAAAGGAATAGCATAATTTTACCCAACAATTTTTGCTACATTATCCTTGTACGATATGAAAAGAAAGTAAATAACACATTGCTTTTTTAACTCAATTTTCAATATCTTCCTACTGCAAACAGCATTGTCCCACCACGAGCTGCGGTCGACTGTGCAGTTAGTGACCCTGCAAGTTGCATCCATCCGCTCCTCTTCTCTTTTGGCTATCTTCCCAATGAGTTAAAAAACTCTATCAATAAGATTTTATCTTTTCCCCTACAATCTCCATCTCGGTGAAGATTTCTCAAATCTGAGCTGAATACCACGAATAACCAATTTCAGCTCAGCAACTGGTTGCGCCATAATGGCTGCCTATGTACCATATTCCCAAGAGACCAAGCCATACGTAGTTCATCCAAAGAACTCCGCCAAGGTCAACCAACTGAAATCGATTTTGCAGCAACAAACCCAACTTGCTGAGTCATATGGATCTCATCATCATGATCATCATGGAGAATAATGATCTTCAACTTGAGCTAATCTAGTTCACCAACTTGAGATTCACGCTTTTTCACAACCCACTTGTGTGAATTCTTCTTGATTCTTTTCGCTACAATCAAATCAACCTATTCAGCATCCAAAATAGCTACATAATCTCTACTCGGTGTGACATCTGGTGAGATCCCAACTGATACTAAACCAATTAGAGATGGTGGAGTAGCATCAACCTCCACCCGCTGCGATACATCTTTGGTCTTCATCCTCTCCACCTGCTGAAAGACTATAGACTTCAACAATGATGCCTCATCAAATGTGATATATTTTCTCGACACGATCTTCTTGTTTTCAGAGTCCCATAGATTGTAGCCTTCAAATTTTTTTGACTCCTAAAAACACAAACATTTTTGGTTGCAGATTCAACTTGTCATCCTTGATACTACAGTAGGCCAAACATTCAAATACCCGTAGCAAATCATGGTCTTGAGCAGCTCCACCCGATCAAATATCCAATAGAGTTTACCTCCTATCGCAGTCGATGACAACTTATTCATGAGATGACTAGCATATTCCAAATCCTCAGCCCAAAATGGTTTGTCTAATGATGCTTTAGACAACAAATACCGAACTTTCTCTAGTAAAGAACGATTCATCTCCTTAACCACCCCATGTTTTTCAACTATAAAGTGAATACCAATGTCATTGTTCTGGTAAATTGCAGGAATCGATCATTCTATTCTAAATATGATCAAATTAGAGCACCTTGATCTTCTTAACAGTCTCTTTCACTATCAACACTTCCACTTCATGAACAAATCTAGCACTTCAAATCTGTTTCATAGGGTATATCCAACAACGCCTAGATAAATCATTAACTAAAGAGACAAGTACCGATTGTTTCCAAGCGATGCAGCTTGGTAGG
This sequence comes from Agave tequilana, assembly GCA_038442645.1. Lineage (NCBI taxonomy): Eukaryota > Viridiplantae > Streptophyta > Magnoliopsida > Asparagales > Asparagaceae > Agave > Agave tequilana. Next base: position 98,070 of record JAVJIF010008202.1, read on the forward strand.
ACCCAGAACAGCAAAGTGAACACAATAAAAAAGATCTTCCAACCGGTGAATAATGATACCAAATTTCACCTTCGTCTTCTTGTCCAAAACACCCAACATTCACTAAATTTTAAATTGTCGGTCAATGCACCTTCCGATAATCCTTGCTTCGCTAAAACTTGCAAAGAATCCATACCAACATATCCGAGCCTCATCAGCCATAACCTGGGATAATCGCCATCTAAACATTCTAAAGATGCCAAATTTTCAATAACTGCACTACTCTTTAAGTTGTTGCATTGAATATCCTTCAAAATAATCAATAAGCCACTAGACATCTTGAGAACACCTTCTCCAAGAGTCCCTCTCAGGCCTTTCATTTCCAAAGATCCAACTAGATAAGGTTCTTCTTTAACTAAGAAATATATCTCACATCCTTTAACTCTCTCACCATCTCAATAGTCAACTTGATGTGAATTGTACCTATTCTTTCAATATGGTATCTGTGTCCATCGCCGAACGACACCAAGCCACCATCTAGTTTTTCAAAACTAGCAAATTTACTCCCGCTTGGGATAAATGTGATAGGTTGCACCCGTATCAAAAATTCACTCTGATTCCTTTGAATAGAAAATTGTAGGGGTACAAGAGAGAGGCAACACTGAAGAGTTAAAATCAGTACCATCATCCGCCTGTGCGATGTTGGCCTCTGATTTCGGTCCCTAACCTTGGACAATCAAACTTCCAATGTCCTCCTTCCGTGTGAAAGCACACTGGTTTTTTTTTCTTCCTAATTTTTTATTACCAGTCTTGGACTTACCAACATCTCCCTTGCTCTTCTTATGATATGGAACCAATTTCTTTTACAGTAAACCACTGTGATGTTGTGCTACTTGAAGAAGACTCATTGTCAGTCCTCCATATCCCATGATTAACAAGAGCAACTAACAGATCATCATAGCTAAAGCCATACCATTGATCAAGGTTAGAACGAAGGTCTCATACTCTTCATCTAGAAGAGAACTTAATAAAATCAATGCCTTGTCCTCGTCCTTAATCACCTCATTCACGTTAACTAAGTTTGCAAGAAGTTTTGTATAGTTATTTATGTGCTTACCAATGGAGATTTTTTTTAACTGAAAACGATAAAGCCTACTCTTCAGATGCAACTGATTCTCAATGCTCTTCATCATATACTTACTTTCAAAGGTTTTCCAAATCTTCCTTGTTAAAGTCTCATTCATCACTTAATACTTGATGTTTTGTGTCAAACAAGACCCAATGATGTCAAACGCCGTCCGATTCATATTGTTCTAATCTTTCTCTGAAGTCTCCGCTAGATTCTCTTGCATAAGCAGTGTGTCTTTAAAATTTTGCGCGTTCAGCGCATTCATCACCTTGCATCTCCATATACCGAAGTTGTTCGTGCCATCAAAGTCCACCACATCGATCTTAGATTGGTGGATGTTCATGGTCTTCACCATGAACTGATTAACCTTGGCCACCTCCTCCAGAAAGCACCAAATACAATGCGAAAAACTAACAAAAATAGATTCAAAAAGATAAAGATTGAAACTTCAATTCCAAGTGAAATCCTAAACGAGTTTTCGAACAATCTACTCCACCCAAAATGATCCCAACGAATGATCCAATGCCGAGCAGACCAACGCACTCTGAGATCGACATATGATCTCCGTTGAACAGACGATAATTTTCTTGGGATCGACACAAATCCCTAGCCAAACATGAAAATCTCTGATACCACTTGTCGCATCCTCCGGAGGAATCCAACAACGCTAATCACGAAGATCAGTGTGACAACGCCGAGCTAATCACAAACCAGTATAGCAGAAACACAAGCACAAAGAGAGAAAGCAAGAAGAAACAATTTAACAAGGTTCGGTAGCTTGTCTACATTCTCGGGGCAAAAGGGAGAAGATTTTATTCAAACAATAGAGTTACAAAGGTTATAAATTGATCCAAAAATCTAAATAGAGAAACTTCGTACTTGGCTGTAGAATTCCCTCAAACAAACTAATGCTAGAACTCTTCAGTACAATTGTCAAGCAATTAATACTATTTGAGATGCGAACACTCTCTTTATATAGCAAGAGGACAGAGCCAATTGAAGGAAACCAAATCGAATACGAAATCCTAATCAAAACCTAATTATGAAATCTGCCAAGAGTTGCCAAATCTACAGGTCGGTCGGCAGGTTGGTCGACCGCCCTGTCGACCAGCTCCATGTGCGTTTGACCTGCAGTCGATTGCTAGTATAGTTTGCCTGATCCAAAAATCAAAGCCACTCTATGTTAAATCTCAGGGTGCTAGTTGGCATGCTCGACCGCCCAGCTTGTTTCCTCCTTGTGCATGTTCGTGCATATCCCACCCTTCAAGCTACATCCATCTGCTCCTTTTCTCTCTTGGCTATCTTCTCTAATGAGTTAAAAATCTCTATCCACAAGATTTTATCTACTCCCTCATAAATATTAATATCTTTAAAACATATTTATGCAATTAGCCTATACTTTTTGAGAAAATTAAACTTGTTATCAATTTCAGCTATGATCCTGGCAAAAAAGCTTTGGACGACTAGTAATTTTTTTTTTTTTTTTATGGACTCAAACTAATAAATCTTATAAAACAGAAAAACCCATAATCCTTCCTAAAAATGACTATCACCTCGTAACTCTTACACCCACACCCCACTTGCTATGCGCAACCTCCATGATTCAAACAAACATAAATACCAAAAAACTCACTCTCATTCCATTTGTAGAACAACTCTCTTCCAATAGGCCACTGGGTGCCAATTCTACATAAGGATAAAGGTCACATTACCCAGTCGGAAAGGATGCATTGCATAGTAAGACTTGAGTCTTTCAATTTGTTTCGGTTTGATACCATGAGATTCACAAGGGTCACTGTTTAAGATTCAAATGCGTAATCCCCTTGCCTTAAAAAAACTCAACTTTTTAGACGAGAATAGAGAGAATTGTAGGCCTACTGAATGATACTTTTTGCCATGCTCACATCTCTTTATTTTGTACATTTTTTGTACTTGTAGGGAAGAAGATAAAAAAATGAAGTTTTTTTTAAAACTCGTTTGAGTTGGTCAGAAGAGAGGAGCATCAGTGAGCTCAACTATGCAACCGGAGTGAAATTATTGGAGACAGTCAGTGGAAAGCTTTTGAAAGTTGTAGCAGGAAGCTTTCGAAAGTTGGATGATGCTTTCGAAAGCTCTGAGACAGACCATCTCTAGGGACAAGGCCTTTCGAAAGCCGCGACAGAAGCTTTCGAAAGCTCTGCGACAAACTGGGTTAATTCGATTTGAATTCTTGTTCTGTTTGAACTCTGATTCTGATTGAATTCTGTTTCTGATGTTGACTCGAATTCTGGCTAGTTAGATTTCTTTTCTCTTGTTATAAATATGGGAGCTTTTGAGATAATTGTAACAAGGAAAACTTTGTTATATTGAGTAAGATCTTCTCTCTTCTGCCCAAGGACTTAGGCAACTTGCCGGACCTCGTTAAATTCTTTATTTTTCTCCATTGTTTATTATTTGTCTTGTATTGGTGATAAGCTTTCAGCGCTCGTGCTGATCTCAACAATTGGTATAAGAACTTCCATGTTCTGTTCATGGAGTTCGCAGGGTGAAGATGGCCGAAGTTAATCAATCCATGGTGAATACCGTGAACATCCGCCAATTAAAAATCGATGCGGTAAAGTTTGATGCCACAAATAATTTTGGTATGTAAAAATGCGAGGTGATAGATGCGTTGAATGCATAAAATCTTGAAGATATTCTAGAATTGTAGGAAAAGCCAGAGGATGTTGAAGAAAAGGATTGGAAAAGAAAAATTGAACAATGTGTGGCGTTATTAGATCTTGTCTGACACAAGATCTGAAGTATCATGTGATGAACAAGTCCTCTACAAAGATGATCTGAGAGATTCTAGAGAGCAAGTACTTGACGAAGAGTGTTGAGAACCCTTGTATCTTAAGAGAGACTTTATCGCTTTCAGTTGAAGAATGAAATCTTTATTGGTGAACACATGAACAACTACACTAAGCTTCTTACATATTTGGCTAACTTGGATGAGATGATTAAAGATGAGGCAAGGCGTTGATCTTATTGAGTTCTTTTTTGGATAATGAGTATAAGAACTTTGTTTGGCCTTTATCAATGATAAGTCATCACTTAAGTATGACGAGGTATCGTCTACTTTTGTGAATCATGTGTTGACCCAAGGGTACAAGCACTTTATTTGTTTCGATGATTCTAAAACTCCTGTAGTTGATGCTAATAATTTTGTTTAGTGTTTATAAGTTCTACAGATTTTGAAAAGTTAAAGTTTATCTTCAACCAACTCCTAAGTGAAGTAATTGAAGTTCACAAGATGATTCAAGCATATGACTCAAGTGCAAAAAATTGGTTTTTGAATGGAAGTAGCACCACAAGAAGAATACTTGAACTCTTGGTTTACTCTTGATAAAATGTAAGAATCTAGTTTATTAAATCTAGTTTAGATGTTGGAATGCTCAAAGATATAAACAACACAAAAGGATTTTTTTAAATAGTTTGTTGGTTTTTCAAAATTAAGTTTTATATTTTTGAAGTTTATGAAAATTAGTGTATATATATTGATTTTATCTATAAATATTTATCTATATATATCTTATCTATATACCTTATGATTTGATTTACATAAGATATATAAAATTTATTATATAATTTTCAATGTTTAACAAAATAGTTTCAAGTTTTTCTAAGAGAAAATATTATTTTTGGGCATAGGCTAATCGACCGCAGAGCAAAAAACTTTGTCAGTTGACCGTCTGGTCAACCGAATATGCATAGAGCTTTTTTGACTCTGAGCTTAGTCGATCGAGCGGTTGACTATAACTCTAGCTTAACTGAGCAAGGCCTAGGTCGATCGATCGCCTGGTCAACCGCCAGCAACGACTATTATTTTAGCCATTGCTGGTCGACCATCTATACTGTCTAAAAATCACTGAAGATAAGTCGTCAGATAACAGAGTGTATAATTCAGATGCAAGAATGACCAAAGCCATTGATGCCGTGTCAAGACGCGAAGTTCGAAGACCTCGTCTAAATATCACTGCACTACCAAGGGCTCAAGTCCCGCATCTTAACATCACTGCAGTACCAAAACGCAGGGCTCAAGGCTCGCATCTCAACATCCTTGCAGTACCAAAATACCGGGCTTGACTCCTGCATATCGACATTACAGCAGGGCCCAAATATGGAGTTCGAGACCCGCGTCCAGCATCACCTTAATGCTAAGCACAAAGCTAAAGCCCTACATCTCAGTTATAACTACCCTCGTTACTGGGTCAAGTACTGCCCACGTAATGAGGGGAGTTAACCCCTATCATAGAGAATTTTTAGGGAATAGTTTACCCTAGAACCCCCTATAAATAGCTAAAGCTGCTATTGAAAAGGGGTTGAAATTTTTCAGCTAAGGAATATTGGCATTAAAAAGAGTTCAACTCTTCTACGCAAACTTTCTGAGTTCAAGTTTTGCCTAAATCTCTTTGATATTTCATTTGATAAGAGCTTAGCTATTCCATTAGTAATTCAAGATGAAAAGTTCTGAAGAAACTTGACGTTCACCCGATCAATGAAAATTAAGATTCACTTTCCATCGCTACGCAAAGAACCCAGCATTAAAAAAGAGGAGATTTGAGCTTGAACATCTTCTCTCTCTTGTAATTGAATTTTGAATTATTGTAATCTTTCATTGATTCGAAGAAACTTTGCAATATTTTCAATTTTCTGACATGTACAAGAGATGGTGACTCTGCTGGGGATCACGATTAAGTCTATTATATAAGGTTTAGTATTAATGTAATTAAGACTCAGTTGGGGATTAGAGAGAACACTGTTAAAAGTGTGATATTAACTTAACAGTGATTTTAAGTGGACCTGCTATTCTATTGATGAGAATAACAAGTGAGACTAGACCCGTTGGGGATCTGAGTATTTTTTTTACCATCAGAGGTGTGATATTAACTTAATGGTTGGATTGAATCTTATCAGAGGTGTGATATTACTTGAAAAAGATGTGAGCTAGAGGTGTAATTTTAACTTAACCCCACTGGAATTTCAGTTTTGTTAGGAAAACTGAAGATACGAAGTCATAGGAGAAGATACCAAAGTCATAGGAGTAGTGTTAAACCTAAAGTGGAGGTAATGCTATAAGTGTAATTTTGAACTTAGCATTGGTTATCTCGACTTTGATGCGAAAGCTCGAGGGAAAGTCATTGTCATAGGTGTAGTGTTGAGTTTAACAATGAACCAGATTCTAGAGGTGTGATGTTAAACTTAGCATCGCTCGTCTCATCTTTGATATGGAAGCTAGAGGGAAGTGATTGTCAGAGGTTTAATGTTGAACTTGAAAGCAACATGATCACTGTTAGAGGTATGATATTAAACTTAACAGTAGTTTGTCAGAGGTGTAATGTTAACATGACAAGAGTTGATTTGTGGTATGAGTAATTTTGAGGACTTGTCACTCTATTGAGGAGAATTGATAAGTGAAGTTTGGATCGTCAGAGGTGTAGTGTTAACTTGACAATTTTGAAGACTTGTGACTTTATGTAAGGAAGTCATCAAGTGAAAGTTTGTACTCATTGAGGAGTATTGAAACTTTTCACAGTTAGAGATATAGTGTTAACATAATAGTAATTGAGTTTGTGGACCTACCACTCCATGGGAGGGAATTGATAGGGGTTTTGGTGGAAAATTGAATGAATTGTCAGAGGTGTAATATTAACATGACGAACATTGATTTTCAGGGGTATTGATAGGTTTTCCATTAGAGGTGTAATGTTACATAAAACGGAGAGAGGTTCTGAGTGGGTATTTAGTGAAAATTTGTCGTCAGAGGTTTAATGTTAACTTGACTGACTCTACTGGGGACCGAGAAAAATGGCGTATCAGAAATTTACTGTTAACGTAACAAGTCTGTACTAATTTCACTGGAAAAATGGATATAGGTATTTTTGTGGTCCTTCCATTCTATGGAAGGAAATTAGTAAGGGATTTTGGAGGGGAAGGCGGAATCAAGTCCCTTAGGATTTTTAGCAGACCCTCAGCTATCAATAGATTTGGTATGCTTTTACTAATAACCGTTTAAGTTTGGCTAATCATGCTATTCCCCTTAGCATGATAAGTTATCGAGAATTTCTATTAAACTTAAGAGCCAACATTTTTCTCTATCCTTAGCCGTTGAGGGCGTTGGATTTTGAATATCTCTTAAAAAGAGTGACAAAACTAATACTCAGTTAGTTTGCCTTTATTGGCTCAATTCTGTCAAAGATTGGACTATATTCTCATACGCCATTCACCCGATCATTCCTCTTAACCAACTTCTTATGTGCCGATTAAAACTCTTAACCATCTATGTTTGGTCGTTGACGCTGGTCTTACTTGTCGCCGAATAATCGTCGATCAATAAGGACTGTTATGCTCATGTTGAGCAGAACATAGCCGTACAGCTGTTGACCAATAAGGATTACTATGCTCGTGTTAAGCAGAACATAGTCGTCAATCGAGAATTTCGTCATAAGGGAATGCATTCGATGAAAGTGTTATATATACTTGACCCAATGATCAGAGGTTTAATGTTAACATGATCACGGGTAGTATTTCTTTAAGAATTTGCCATTAATCTGCATCATGACAATATTGCCTTCTGGATTTATCAGGCGATATGTTCCATTTGTGTAATATCCCTGATCTAAAATATTAGATCAGGGATATTACATTCTACCGACCTTATAATAATTTCGTCCTTGAAATTTCGATAAAGCAAGGATGATAGAAAATCAGAATCAAGAGAGAAAACAAACAAGCTTCCACGTCACTTCTGAACATATTATAGGTCTGCTATGCTTCCACTGCGCGCATCTATGTTATTGGCTTTAACATGAAGTGGTCAAACTTAGGAGAAAAAATTAGAGAAATCGAATCAAAAAGAGGATAAGAATCAAGATGGAACCCAGGTTACTCTAGAAAAAGAATTAGAATCAGGGATATCAAATATTCAAGAGATGAATTCCAAAAGGGAGGACAATCAATTCTCAAGTGGACTCAGTATCATCATGTGAGTAGTATATGTTTATTGCAGTGTAAATATAACTTGTCTCAGGTAATCGGTAAGAACTAGGTCCTCCTTGAGTAAACCTACCTCTAATATTAAGAAAATCCTGTTACACCTCGCTCAACAAAATACGCAAAATTGGGTACGTTAAGATAGATATAATTATTGTTAGGATTTAGATTAGAATTAGTTAAGATTTATGAAAGGATTTGATAAGATAGGATTTGATTAGGATTAGGATTGGGTTTTGGGCTAATGGGTAAGGATCTCAATGGTGATGGGTTATGGGTTAGGAAAAGAAAAAGATATGAATAATAATAACAACAACAATAATAAATACTAATAATCAAAAAGAGATGGAATAAATAATAATAATAAAATTACAAACATTAAAAATATTATCTAATAATACTTGATAAAAATACTACCATTAATAATAATGACTAAAACAATATAATAACATAAGAATAATAACAATATCAATTCTAGCAATAATAGCAACTACAATAATAATAATAGTAACAATAGTAATGAGAAAAATACTAGCTAGCAATTAAAATGATAATACTTAATAATGCTAAATATAAATATAAGGTCAAAATATCATTTACTATCTTAAAATAATTTGTACTATAAATCAAGTTAATAAATAATAATAAAATAATCAGTAAAATAAAATAAATACTTTAGAAAAAAATATAGTATTTTAGATCAAGGATATTACATTCTACCCACCTTATAAAAATTTTGTCCTCGAAATTTCGATAAAGTAGGGAATGATAGAAAATCAGAATCAAGACAGAAAACGAACAAGTTTCCACGTCACTTCTGAACAGATTGTGGGTCTGCTACGCTTCCGCTGCGCACTCTGATCTATGTTATCGGCTTCAACATGGAGCGATCAAACTCAGGCGACAAAATTAGGGAAATAGAATAGAAAAAAGGATAGGAATTAAGATGAAACCTAGATTACTCTAGAAAAAGAGTTGGAATCAGGGATATCAACAAATCAAAGAGATGGATACCAAAAGGGGGGACGGTCAATTCAAAATGGACTCAATATCAATTGTATGAATCCTATATGTATATTGCACTGTCAATATAACTTGTTTCAAACTACCGGTAAGATCTAGGTTCTATTTTTATGTCTAATCTCGCTTTGATGCCAAGAAAACCCTATCACATCCACTTCCCAAAATACGTGGAAATGGAGTCGCGATGAGAGTCGGTGATGTATATACCCGAGGAAAATACCCACGCATACACGCTAAATCTAAAGTAGCCTAAACGAGCTATAAATTCAACTACGATAAATCAATATCACTGCAATATGACATATAAATATATAAAATAATGATAGCAAATGAATAAAGGAAAGAAATGGCAATGGGATGCGATATAGATAGAATCAAGAAATAACATGAACAAAAGAGCAGGAAACCGATAATCAAGGAGGTAGGGACTCCAGCTCTTAGTAATGCACGTAATCCTCTCCAAACACCTGATCATTAATAAATAGTCACAAATCTGGATATGCAAATCCAGGGAGTCAGAACTCCTAGTAAATATGTAAGAATAAATGTGAAAGAGCATGTGCAACTAATAAGCAAATAAAGAAAATATATATACTGGAATAAGAAATTGCATGAATAAAGTAAATAAACAGTAACGTGGATAGCACACAGTAGAGTATGTGTCCAGTCAGGTATTTAATCAGCTGTCTATCACGATCTATATATCAGTTGGGTAGAGTCAATCAATTTTAGAGTCAGATATCCAGTCAGGTCAGGTGTAACATCGGGTATCCATATACATACATATATCAGGCAAAGACAATCAGTTACAATATTTTATAAACAGTTTATTATTATGTCAGCGAACACCAATTGCCACATGTAATAGACGCATCCCATACTACGCCTATCACACGTGTCAATCGAGATCCTAAGTTATTGAAACTGATTGGTTGGAGTCATTGTTCATATTTTAGGTGGGTCCCGTACATACTGGGACCACGACTTAGACTCTTGGCGCTAAACCAGGCCCTACCGCTAGGTAGTCAGGAACATGTATAATAGGAACAAGAACAGGACGGGGTGCCAGTCACCCCACAAGAACCCTGCAGTGGAACTCTCTTTCGGTTGCGCAACCTATATCCTACGTCCACAAAAAATATAGACGTTGTCTCCTCCATCAATCTCCCCAATCCCAGTATAAGTTGTTTAAATTAGTTTATTAATATTATTTAATGTACATGTTACCTAGATCACGGTGATAACTCGGTGGGTAACCACATCAATATGTGTAATAAGGATACCGGTATAACAGGATGTATAATGTCAGTGAACAAGATATCAGTATAATAGGACATGTAACAAGTATAACATGAAAGAGTTATTACCGTATAAAATATTTTCCAGCAATTACGGTAATATGAATATTATAGTTATCAGGTAAATGTCATGTATAATCAATCAAGTTCTTCGAGTAAATTATGATATTTAGAATAAGTAATGACCTACTAGCATGAATAGAATAATCCGGACAAAATATTTAATCAACTCAGATACTCAAAGTTATCAATATATCCAAGTCCCAATATATAAAATACATACTCATTTATATCCAACTAATCATCACCATGCCATCTTAATTAAGATCATCATACACTCTCAATTCCATCAAGTTCAAACACAGAAATCTAGAAATCCAAGTAACTATTCAATTATGTATATACATGCCACTAGGTCAAGTTAAACCAATCTACATCTACTCCTTAACCCAAGGTCAACTCCAACTCAATCGAGTCTACTAACAATCCAAGTCTAATATCTCATTTGTTTAATAAAGAATATCCTAATTAATCAATCATCAATATCTAACCAAACTTTCACCCATTTTTTATCAATAAAAATTATCAAATCCACTGATAGTGTCACTCAGATATCAACTAGTATAACCACCATCATGAACCAGTCAAATCTAAGATCTAATTATAATTATAGTTCAAATTTCATCACCAATAGTTTCAATCTCAATCAAGATAATAACTGAGTGGGACATCCTCAAGCTACACGAAATCTAGAAAGTCTCTATACTCAAATCTCGATATCAATAAACATTATTACTCAGATAATTTATCAGTGAATATATCCAAATAAAATACTTGCAACTAATAATTCAAAATTACTATTATGTGATAGATCAAAATAAGGGTAAGGTACTCTCCCATATGATCAGAACTCAGCTACTATTGATCTCATGTAATATGAATCAAGATCTCATATAAATCTCAAGTTGAATTATAGTTCCATATATAAATCCAAGAATCAAGATGAATCAGTCTTAAGTTAACATCTTATTTAATCTGTACTCATTGTCCAAGTGAATTTCTATCTAAAATATCATCAAAAATAAATTTTCGATACTATTTATCTATAAATATTAACCTTTAACCTCAATCATGAACCAATCAACATCAAGATGAATCAATTTATATTTTAAGATTTCTCACAACTAGGTCAATAACAAGATCAAATATAGTCTATGGTATACTATAACTAATCATGAATCAACAGTGATAGACGACTACACATGAAATGAAGTAGATCAACAAAATAAATAGTGTTAGCACGCAATGATGTCTTATGAAGGAATATGGGTAAACATACTAGTATAATATATTAGATGGTCACATGAAATGATACAAGCAACACATATATATTTCTGACAATGGTGAATGAGGAAAATAATACTCACAAATATCGTCTCAGAAATTTTTAGTAGCATAATTATATAACAAAATAAAATTATTTATCATAAAATTCTTGTTTAACTAAAGGAGGAAAAGAACACTCACGATAAAATAAATAAAATTATACAAAGAAAAGAACACTCACCCGAACTCAATCCCAAGTCCAAAGTACTGAAATCATAAAATCCTGATAAATCTACATAGTTCATTTCAATAGAAATTGTTAGATTTTTAAAAAGATATTTATATGTCATATTGTAATGATATTGACTTATCATAATAGATTTTATAGCTTATTCAGGCTAGTTTAGGCTTAGCGTGTATGTGTGGGGTATTTTTCTCCTGTATATACGTTGCTGACTCTCGTCGCGACTTCGTTTTCATGTATTTTAGGAAGCGGGGCGTGACAATTTGAGTAGGCTGACTCTATTATAAATGGTCCTTAACACTTGGGTTAAAAATTTTCTTTCGTCTTGTGCGTCACACCATTGACCTTCTGACAGTGTAACGCCCCGATCCCGATTGTACGGGGACGTTACTGCAACGTATATACGCAAGTCAGAAGTACCTTCACGTATATACGCTAAGCATCAGTACAGGCAAGAATCAGAGTACGGAAGCAAGTGGTGCATTATACATTCCAACACATAGGTACAATTACAGAGTCATCACCAGAGGTGATCTAATATTACAATAATATTACATCACCTGATGGGCGCAAATGCGAGAGTACAAGGAATATACAAGAGTAAACAGTATAAAAGGCACTCACGAGTTTACAAAAGGAAAACTCGAGAGGCACACAGGGGGCCTGGAAGGATGGAGCCCTGGACGGTCTGCTGTAGATCCACGCTACCGCTGCGCTACTCTGATCAGCAACAGGGAGAATCCACACGCTCCAAGCTCCAAAACCTGGACATGAGAATCCAAGGGAGTCAGATGAAACTCCCCAGGCGAGTGGTGATGCAAAGGCCAGATGGCGAGTAAGGATGAGCACAAGTGCGAATATAACCATGGATATCAAGTACAGGAGACAAGAGGGTTAGAACACAAATACAGCAGGTATGAACAGGTATAGCATAGTCACGATAAAACAGGAAATCCGATATAAAACCCAATTACGAGCAAAACTGATTGTACAAGCTTAGGTCACGGCTCCATGAGATTAGTACATCGAAGGAATAATCCAAACAAGGAAACCCTCATTTATATACCTTTATCTCATATCATCGTAATCCAAGCACATACAATCCCAAGTCACAAAGTGGTCATAACAGAAGTACATAACAGGCGTAACAGGAGTACATAACGGGAGTCATAAGAATCGTAACAGGAATCATAATGAGAATCCATAACAGGCATCATAACAGGAGTCCAATACAGGTGTCATAACGGGGAATCATAACAAGCATCCATAGTGTAACAAGATAAGAAGTAAGGTAGATCGGGCAACTCTAGTTATCTCCTAAACTAATATAAAATCGATAAAACCGAATAAAAACTGATTACAAGTAAATCTAATTGTACGGGCTTAGGTCATGACTCCATGAGGTTAGTACTTCGAAGGAATAATCCAAACAAGGAAACCCTCATCCATATACCTTTACCTCATGTTACCGTAACCTGAACACATACAGCTCGAGTTACAAAACAATGCGGCGGAGACATATTAGAATTATTATTATGATTAGGCTGTCTAAGTTGTAGGCTTTAGTATGCGTCCCATTACACATACTTCTACTTACAACTTATAGAGCAAGTTATCTGGAAACTGATTAAAGTTCGATGAATCATGTTCTGGATGGGTCCCGTACATGCCCGGGACAACGGTTCAGGAGTATCCGGTGCTGAGCCGAAACGTACCGCTAGGTACCGGGACTTATGGACGCCCGAACAGGAATAGAGTATCGCAGATCCCTTAGAAATAGGTCTAGGGCGTGTGCATACCCGGCATGAATATTAGGAGTAGGGGTGCCAGCACACCCCACGGAATCCCTGGTGGCCGCCAGGTGATCCCTCAAGTATGTGGCCACGCGTGACTCGATAGTACCGCCGTGAACATGATTAATCAGGGCCCATCAGTTTCCCCCAAACCGGTGCAAGTTGTCTATTATAATAGTATATCAATTAAGCAGGACATGATCAGGAATGGGGATCATAACAGGAGTCATAACAGGAATCAGGTATAAATAAGAGATGGCCCTGCAGATTCAAGAGGTGGCCCCCACGGATTCAAGAGGTGGCCCCCACCGGGTATGGTGTGGCACTTTGTTCCATGTGGCACTTTGCTCTGAGGGGATGGATTCTAGAGGTGGCCCCCACAGATTCAAGAGGTGGCCCCACCGTGTATGGTGTGGCACTTTGTTCTATGTGGCACTTAGTTCCATTCAGGACTTGACGAGAACAGGAAGTATAACAGGAGTTAGTAGCAAGTAGCAGTATGACAGGTGCCAGGTGATACATATTGGACAAGAGTGTGATAGATTGTATCTGGCAAGTGGTAGGGTAATAGTTAAATAAGATCAACAGAAGCTGAGCAACTGGAGGTACATGATCAATACAAGGTCAAAGAAAGGGTCTATTGTCAATAAAGCGATCAAACATGGAAATCAGTCAAACTTAGTCGACTAGAGGAATCAGTAGTCGACTAGACAAGGAGTAAGTTGACTATAAAGGGAGACCAAGTCGACTTAGAGAAGTCCGCGTTTCAGAGAACCGCGTTTCAGAAAAGGGTTAGTCGACTAGACGCAAGGGGTAGTCGACTAGCATGCTGCGTTTCGCAAAACTGCGTCTCACGAAGTCGCGTTCCACAAGCCCGCGTCTTGCCACAAGTCCGCGTCTCATGAATTCGCGTTTCACAAGCCCGCGTCTCACAAGAAAGAGTTAGTCAATAAGGGATGAAAGAGTAGGCCGCGTTTCATGGAAAGGGTGCGTCTCTCAAGGTCGCGTCTCACATGGTCGCGTCTCACAAGGCCGCGTTTCCAAGAGCCGCGTTTCCCAGAGCTGCGTTTCCAAGATTCGCGTCTCAGGAAGGTTAGTCGACTAGGAAGAATGATTAGTCGACTAATAGGGTGCGTTTTAGAATAACAAGGCTGTGTTTCAAGGAGTTAGTCGACTTATGATTTGGGCAAGTCGACTAATACTGGGAAACAGTGAGCAGTAACAGCTTTTTAAGAGTTATAGTTTGTTGATAAAAATACAAGTTCTTGGCGAGGAAAAGCACTCGCCGAAATAGGAAAATCAAGCGAGAACACCCGCATAGTCAATAAAATACGAAGGCAAGCGGATAGCGGGAATTACTCCCCTAACAAGATCTTTGCTGCGTCCAACGAAGGGAAGCTCGGTCCCAATCCAAAAGGAGGGCACCGACCCTAAGTTTTGCCGCCGGAGAAGAAACACAGCCCCAATCCAAAAGGAGTGGCCGGTTCCAAGTTTGTCAACGGAGAAGAACGCGGCCAAAATCCCAAGGAGTGGCCGGTCTCACAAAGTGATGGAGAGAGGTTGAAGGTGGTGTACTTGGTGAAGAAGTTATGGAGAAGATGAAGGTTGGGTAAACAAGGGAAGCAAGAGAAGGAGCTCTCTCTTGTGGCTTCTCTGTTGGAGGCTGCAGGAAGCAAGGAAGAAGAAGAAGGAGAAGTAAAATGAAGAAAGAAAGAAGGAGAGGGGTATTTATAGGAGTTGGATTAAGAAGGTGATGCAAATAAATAAAGGTGAGGGATTTTTTGTAAAATTGAGGGATATGATATCACTCTTGGCCACTTGGCCGGTTGTAGTGATGGGGAAGGATTATAATATTAAGGAGGAAACTTTTTGGAAGGGAAACATTAAATGAAGAGAGAGAAGAAAGCATGTAATGATGTTTGCACATCATTAGAAACAAAGGAAATAAATGAGGAGCACTTGCGTTTCTTATTCACAAACGCAGCACACATCTGGCGTTTAGGCCAAAAAGGATTAAACGCAGGGATTAAAGCTGCGTTTTGGGAAAGCCAAAAGCTGCGTTTTCAAAGAGGAGAGAGAAAGTCATGATAATTGATGGGATTTGATCTGAAGTGCATTAAATGCGAAACGGGGAGGATCTACACAATAAATGCAGAATCCCAGGTTGGTGAGATCTGCGTTTAGGAAGGAGAGAGAAAATGGGGAAAAGACAGAGTAGAATATATGGGACAATCTCCTCGGTATCTGGGAAAATACCGGAAAAGCCCAAAAATAAAGTAATCCGGAAAGTCTCCCAAAAATTCCCAAAAATCATAAATATTATAAAATAATTTTTGGTGAAATCGGTTTTCAAATATTCAATCTCATTTTCAAGATAAAAATCATAAGGTAAACCGTCAATCTCGGTATACACCGGATTGGCCGGATTTTGATAAAATCTGATAAATCCCAGAAAATGTATTTAGATAGAAAATATGATTTTAAGAAACATTGCCTAAAGACACTTTTAGAAATTCCCAACTGTTTGTAAGTTAAAAATCCGGGAATCGGTCAACGAAACTGGCCGACACCGTTTTGAAGATTTTCAACTTAATCCAGGAAAATTCCAGAAATTCACATAAAATCCAAAATATTGGAAAATGATGTTTAAAACTGACATCGGTCAAATAGGAATACCAGAATGTCCAAACCGAGCAATACTCTGGGATCGGGCCTTCGGTTCAAACTAAGGTTGACTCCGAATCCACGAATCCAAATCCAAGACAAAACGATCATGTAAACATGCATAATACAAAATAAATACGGGAAGTAAATCGAAAAATACGATCGAGAAATCTGAATACGCAACTAAGTACGTATTCTGGGAGCGGGGTGTTACAATCCATCCACCTTACAAAAAATTGCGTCCTCGCAATTTCGTTAAGGGGTAAATTGAACACAAGGAGGACAAAGGTTGGAATAAAGGATTCATAAAACCAAAACAGGGTTAAGATGAACACAGGAAGGACCATGATG
The DNA here is from genome assembly GCA_038442645.1 of Agave tequilana. NCBI lineage: Eukaryota > Viridiplantae > Streptophyta > Magnoliopsida > Asparagales > Asparagaceae > Agave > Agave tequilana. The sequence continues at coordinate 114,888 of JAVJIF010008202.1, forward strand.
GACAATGAGAACAGGATAAGGAGGAATATCTACGAAAGATTACCAACTCAAAATACAAAAGGTCAGGGGGTTGCTGTCACGTGACATCCTCAAGGTTCCTGTACCAGATACTGAGCCTCATACTCTGCTGCTGCTTCATCTGATACCTCTGCTGCCATGTTGTGAACTTGGCCTCTGCCATAGTCTGCTCTGGGTCTTGCTCCTCTCTGTGGGTGATCATACTGCTGGGGTGGAAATGGGGCTCTTCGGTCTATGGGTTCTGGGTTCCTTCTCAGTGGTGGAGCTGGAAGTGCCGGGGGTGCTGCTCGTGCTGGAATTGCTGGTGGTATTGGGTAGGTCCTCTTGAATGGACAATCACCTATAGAGTGATCTCCAGATCCACATACCAAACATAGCCTATTAGCCCTTCGGCAATTGCGTTGGATGTGTCCAGGCTTTCGGCAGTATCCACATATCATCTGCTGAGGGGGAGGTTGGAATGGCCGCTTGATCATCGGACCATGGGTTGCCCTAGCTGCATCTTCCTCATTTATCAACTGAAAGGGCCTCTTCACTAGCTTGTTCTGTACCTGGTTCTCACTCTTCTTCTCCAGTCCCCTTTCTACTTCACGGGCAATGGAGAGAACCTGAGAGTACGCCTTCAGCTGTTGAGGGATAAGGAACATCTGGACATCCATCTTCAGCCCTTGCTGAAATCTGCTCGCCCGCTTTTCTTCGTCTGACACCATGTAGGGTGCAAACCTGCTGAGCCTCAAGAATTCAGCCGCATATTCATCCACTGACCGATTCCGTTGCTGTAGCCGGATGAATTGCTCTTCCATTTCCTTTTGAGCTGTTGCCGGGAAGAATCTCTCATAGAAACCCTTTGAGAATTGATCCCATGTGATGGGTTTCTCCAGTGTTGCTTCTTCTGCCAACCACCAAGTTCTGGCCACATCTCTTAGCTGTATCTTGGCCACTTCCACTTGGTTCTCATCAGGAACTCAGGCCGCCTTCAAAAGATCTGTTGTATCTATCAGCCACTGTTCTGCATCAAAGGGCTTCTCTGTACCTGAAAATACGGCCGGCTGTAATCTCCTGAAATCTGACACACTGCCTGGCCTCTGTCCTCGGGGTGCAACCATCAGTCCCTGACGTAGAAGCTCCGTCTGCTGCTGTTGACTCAGCATCATTCCTTGGAGTACCCTCATCATACCATCACTGTCTCTGTTGGGTCCATCTTGTGAGGCATTGGGACCATTGCGTGTTCCCCGTCTTTCCATATCTGAGTTGGTTGGAATGGGTAGCAAGAAGAAACTGGAAGGAAAAGATTGGAGATCTCAAGTTTCAAGAAATAGATCAGAAGGAAGAAATAGATAACTCTGCACTTGGAGTTTGGAACGTATAACCAGGACTCATGCATTCCAGTTGCAAATTGCTTTACCATTAATTTGCCATCTGGACGTACTGAGGAAGTAAGAGCCTAGGCTCTGATACCAACCTGTAACGCCCCGATCCCGATGGTACGGGGACGTTACTGCAACGTATATACGCAAGTCAGAAGTACCTTCACGTATATACGCTAAGCATCAGTACAGACAAGAATCAGAGTACGGAAGCAAGTGGTGCATTATACATTCCAACACATAGGTACAATTACAGAGTCATCACCAGAGGTGATCTAATATTACAATAATATTACATCACCTGATGGGCGCAAATGCGAGAGTACAAGGAATATACAAGAGTAAACAGTATAAAAGGCACTCACGAGTTTACAAAAGGAAAACTCGAGAGGCACACAGGGGGCCTGGAAGGATGGAGCCCTGGACGGTTTGCTGTAGATCCACGCTACCGCTGCGCTACTCTGATCAGCAACAGGGAGAATCCACACGCTCCAAGCTCCAAAACCTGGACATGAGAATCCAGGGGAGTCAGATGAAACTCCCCAGGCGAGTGGTGATGCAAAGGCCAGATGGCGAGTAAGGATGAGCACAAGTGCGAATATAACCATGGATATCAAGTACAGGAGACAAGAGGGTTAGAACACAAATACAGCAGGTATGAACAGGTATAGCATAGTCACGATAAAACAGGAAATCCGATATAAAACCCAATTTCGAGCAAAACTGATTGTACAAGCTTAGGTCACGGCTCCATGAGATTAGTACATCGAAGGAATAATCCAAACAAGGAAACCCTCATTTATATACCTTTATCTCATATCATCGTAATCCAAGCACATACAATCCCAAGTCACAAAGTGGTCATAACAGAAGTACATAACAGGCGTAACAGGAGTACATAACGGGAGTCATAAGAATCGTAACAGGAATCATAATGAGAATCCATAACAGGCATCATAACAGGAGTCCAATACAGGTGTCATAACGGGGAATCATAACAAGCATCCATAGTGTAACAAGATAAGAAGTAAGGTAGATCGGGCAACTCTAGTTATCTCCTAAACTAATATAAAATCGATAAAACCGAATAAAAACTGATTACGAGTAAATCCAATTGTACGGGCTTAGGTCATGACTCCATGAGGTTAGTACTTCGAAGGAATAATCCAAACAAGGAAACCCTCATCCATATACCTTTACCTCATGTTACCGTAACCTGAACACGTACAGCTCGAGTTACAAAACAATGCGGCGGAGACATATTAGAATTATTATTATGATTAGGCTGTCTAAGTTATAGGCTTTAGTATGCGTCCCATTACACATACTTCTACTTACAACTTATAGAGCAAGTTATCTGGAAACTGATTAAAGTTCGATGAATCATGTTCTGGATGGGTCCCGTACATGCCCGGGACAACGGTTCAGGAGTATCCGGTGCTGAGCCGGAACGTACCGCTAGGTACCGGGACTTATGGACGCCCGAACATGAATAGAGTATCGCAGATCCCTTAGAAATAGGTCTAGGGCGTGTGCATACCCGGCATGAATATCAGGAGTAGGGGTGCCAGCACACCCCACGGAATCCCTGGTGGCCGCCAGGTGATCCCTCAAGTATGTGGCCACGCGTGACTCGATAGTACCACCGTGAACATGATTAATCAGGGCCCATCAGTTTCCCCCAAACCGGTGCAAGTTGTCTAATTATAATAGTATATCAAGTAAGCAGGACATGATCAGGAATGGGGATCATAACAGGAGTCATAACAGGAATCAGGTATAAACAAGAGATGGCCCTGCAGATTCAAGAGGTGGCCCCCACGGATTCAAGAGGTGGCCCCCACCGGGTATGGTGTGGCACTTTGTTCCATGTGGCACTTTGCTCTGAGGGGATGGATTCTAGAGGTGGCCCCCACAGATTCAAGAGGTGGCCCCCACCGTGTATGGTGTGGCACTTTGTTCTATGTGGCACTTAGTTCCATTCAGGACTTGACGAGAACAGGAAGTATAACAGGAGTTAGTAGCAAGTAGCAGTATGACAGGTGCCAGGTGATAACATATTGGACAAGAGTGTGATAGATTGTATCTGGCAAGTGGTAGGGTAATAGTTAAATAAGATCAACAGAAGCTGAGCAACTGGAGGTACATGATCAATACAAGGTCAAAGGAAAGGGTCTATTGTCAATAAAGCGATCAAACATGGAAATCAGTCAAACTTAGTCGACTAGAGGAATCAGTAGTCGACTAGACAAGGAGTAAGTCGACTATAAAGGGAGACCAAGTCGACTTAGAGAAGTCCGCGTTTCAGAGAACCGCGTTTCAGAAAAGGGTTAGTCGACTAGACGCAAGGGGTAGTCGACTAGCATGCTGCGTTTCGCAAAACTGCGTCTCACGAAGTCGCGTTCCACAAGCCCGCGTCTTGCCACAAGTCCGCGTCTCATGAATCCGCGTTTCATAAGCCCGCGTCTCACAAGAAAGAGTTAGTCAATAAGGGATGAAAGAGTAGGCCGCGTTTCATGAAAAGGGTGCGTCTCTCAAGGTCGCGTCTCACATGGTCGCGTCTCACAAGGCCGCGTTTCCAAGAGCCGCGTTTCCCAGAGCTGCGTTTCCAAGATTCGCGTCTCAGGAAGGTTAGTCGACTAGGAAGAATGATTAGTCGACTAATAGGGTGCGTTTTAGAATAACAAGGCTGTGTTTCAAGGAGTTAGTCGACTTATGATTTGGGCAAGTCGACTAATACTGGGAAACAGTGAGCAGTAACAGCTTTTTAAGAGTTATAGTTTGTTGATAAAAATACAAATTCTTGGCGAGGAAAAGCACTCGCCGAAATAGGAAAATCAAGCGAGAACACCCGCATAGTCAATAAAATACGAAGGCAAGCGGATAGCGGGAATTACTCGCCTAACAAGATCTTTGCTGCGTCCAACGAAGGGAAGCTCGGTCCCAATCCAAAAGGAGGGCACCGACCCTAAGTTTTGCCGCCGGAGAAGAAACACGGCCCCAATCCAAAAGGAGTGGCCGGTTCCAAGTTTGTCAACGGAGAAGAACGCGGCCAAAATCCCAAGGAGTGGCCGGTCTCACAAAGTGATGGAGAGAGGTTGAAGGTGGTGTACTTGGTGAAGAAGTTATGGAGAAGATGAAGGTTGGGTAAACAAGGGAAGCAAGAGAAGGAGCTCTCTCTTGGTGGCTTCTCTGTTGGAGGCTGCAGGAAGCAAGGAAGAAGAAGAAGGAGAAGTAAAATGAAGAAAGAAAGAAGGAGAGGGGTATTTATAGGAGTTGGATTAAGAAGGTGATGCAAATAAATAAAGGTGAGGGATTTTTTGTAAAATTGAGGGATATGATATCACTCTTGGCCACTTGGCCGGTTGTAGTGATGGGGAAGGATTATAATATTAAGGAGGAAACTTTTTGGAAGGGAAACATTAAATGAAGAGAGAGAAGAAAGCATGTAATGATGTTTGCACATCATTAGAAACAAAGGAAATAAATGAGGAGCACTTGCGTTTCTTATTCACAAACGCAGCACACATCTGGCGTTTAGGCCAAAAAGGATTAAACGCAGGGATTAAAGCTGCGTTTTGGGAAAGCCAAAAGCTGCGTTTTCAAAGAGGAGAGAGAAAGTCATGATAATTGATGGGATTTGATCTGAAGTGCATTAAATGCGGAACGGGGAGGATCTACACAATAGATGCAGAATCCCAGGTTGGTGAGATCTGCGTTTAGGAAGGAGAGAGAAAATGGGGAAAAGACAGAGTAGAATATATGGGACAATCTCCTCGGTATCTGGGAAAATACCGGAAAAACCCAAAAATAAAGTAATCCGGAAAGTCTCCCAAAAATTCCCAAAAATCATAAATATTATAAAATGATTTTTGGTGAAATCAGTTTTCAAATATTCAATCTCATTTTCAAGATAAAAATCATAAGGTAAACCGTCAATCTCGGTATACACCGGATTGGCCGGATTTTGATAAAATCTGATAAATCCCAGAAAATGTATTTAGATAGAAAATATGATTTTAAGAAACATTGCCTAAAGGCACTTTTAGAAATTCCCAACCGTTTGTAAGTTAAAAATCCGGGAATCGGTCAACGAAACTGGCCGACACCGGTTTGAAGATTTTCAACTTAATTCAGGAAAATTCCAGAAATTCACATAAAATCTAGAATATTGGAAAATGATATTTAAAACTGACATCGGTCAAATAGGAATACCAGAATGTCCAAACCGAGCAATACTCTGGGATCGGGCCTTCGGTTCAAACTAAGGTTGACTCCGAATCCACGAATCCAAATCCAAGACAAAACGATCATGTAAACATGCATAATACAAAATAAATACGGGAAGTAAATCGAAAAATACGATCGAGAAATCTGAATACGCAACTAAGTACGTATTCTGGGAGCGGGGTGTTACAGACAGCCAAGACGAGGTCGCCTTTCTTAAAAGTTTGCTCCTTAACTTTCTTGAAAGTTTGCTCCATAATTTTCTTGTTGAAGGCTCTGAAAATTCGAGCTTGATAAAGCCCAATTTGTTGTTGAGCTTGTAGACATTTGTCGTCCAAAGCTTCCAACTCTTGGAGTCGCAGTCGATACTTCTCCTCATCTGTTATCTCTGTTATTAGAGTAACACGCAGAGATGGGGTCTGAATTTTCAGTGGGAGTATAACTTCACATCCATACACTAGTAAAAATGATGTAGCTTTTGTCGGAGTTCTCACTGTTATGAGATAAGTTGACAAGCATTTACCTAATTTATCATTCCAGTCGCGTTGACTTTTTGAGACAAACTTCTTGAGAAGCTTCCCAATAGTTTTGTTAAAAGCTTTTGCAAGGCCATTAGCGGCTGGATAGAATATCGTTAAGACACACTTTAGATTTTTAACTTGTTGCAAAATTTCTGGAACGCTTGGCTGACAAACTGGGGCCCATTATCGTGGAAGATCCATCGTGGCACATCAAAACGGTAGACTACATGATGTTTGATAAACTTGATTGCATCAGATGTCTTCACCTCCTTCAGAGGGATAGCCTCTATCCATTCGGAAAAGTATATGATTATACGTAAGATAAACCGATGTTCTTTAGATGAAGGTGGGCTGATAGGACCAACCACGTCCATTCCCCACATCTCAAATAGCCAGGAAGAAGTAGTAGGACAAAGATGTTCTAGTGCCTAATGAATGAAGTTGCTATAGATCTGACAGGCATTGAATCGCTTAGCGTAAGCGATGACGTCAGGGATCATCTTTAGCTAATAATATCCCAATTTTTGAAGTCGATCTCCAGGCTCTGGACGAGGTTGGTGAGCTCTGTACATACTGTCATGAGCCTCTTATAGTGCTTTCTGTGCCTCTTTATGTGATAGGCAGCGGAGGAGGATTCCATCAAGCGATCGGTGATACAGTGTTTTTCTAATCGCATTGTAATACAATCGATGGGCCTTCCTTCTGATGGCAGCTGCCTCTTTAGGTCATCAGGAAGTATGCCGTACAATGCGTCATCGATATATAAGAATCGCCAATCCCTGAGCTCTAGACTTGCTGAAGTCTTTAGAGCTTCTTTGATTTGAAGGTCTCCTGTTGGCTTTTGGTTATCTTCAAGGGCGAATCTTGGATGGTACAAGTCATGGCTATAAACGAGTATTTTCTCTGTCGCTCGACTGGAAGGGCCTAGAAAGCGGTGAGGGATGCCAATACATCTACATGCGCATTTTGCTGGCGAGGTACATGGTAATTGTAAAAGTTTTTGAATTTATATGTCATGTAGATGGTTGCGTTGTGATAGGGTACTAAGTCTTCATGTCAAACTTCGTACTCCCAACGAACCTTTTTAACGATGACCTTTGAATCACCGTATGCTTCAAGATTTTTAACACCAATCTCATCGGTGATTTGCATCCTGATCAAGAGAGCATTATATTCCGTTATATTTTTTGAACACAGCTCAGTTAATGAGAATGCACGAGGGATTATGTAGTTTATGGGGTGATAAGTACTACCCCCACTCCTACTATAATATTTCCTTAAGGACCCATTCTAGATGCGCCGTCGAAGAAGAGTTGTCATACCTATTCTTCGAAAGATGTCATGCAGACTTCAACGATCTCATCTGGGAGATCTTCATAAAGTTTGATTATTCTTAAATCTGGATGTTCAGCCGAGCGTCTGCCACTGCCTATCCCTTCACAGCTTTTTTGAAAGATCACCTAGAGGGGGGGTGAATAGGTGATTATGCTAATCTAGTCAACTCAATGCGGAATTTAAAAACTAAATGCAATACACTCAAGTGCAATCAACAAATGATGCACACACAACCAAGCTAAGCAATTATGAATGCACAATATGAATGTTTGCAAGGCACAAAGTAAAGAGAGAGATAGAGAGAGTCAATGGATCAAGCGCAAACAACAAGATATGTTACGAGATTCGAGCACCCAGCTCTACATCCCCGCCTTCGACACACGAAGGATTTCTAATCCACTAGCTAGTCCACAAAGGACTCTCACAAGGAGTACCCAACTCCTCTCTTTACAACCACAACCTCCTCCTTGAGGCAAGCTCCAATCCAATCAAACAATCACCTCACAATCCGAGGGATTAGCACAAAGCAAACACAAGGATCACCTCACAACTTGAGGGATACAACCCAAGGCACAAAGCCAAACAAAGATTGGATTTTTAACTTGGTGGTCTAAACAACAACCACAAACAATTTCTTTCTACTTAGTGGTTTCAAGAAACAACCACAAACAATCTCTTTCTACCACACAAAAATCCTATAGAAAAGATAGTAGATTTTAGCTCAAGTGTGGAGAAAACCAAGGGATTTGAAACCAGCAACTCAAAGAAATCTTTGGGAAATAATAGAAATGAAGATAGTGAAGTTCAAATAAAAGCTTTTCCCAAAATCCCTTTTCTTTGATTTTCCAACCCTAATAAAAACACCAAAAAGATTGTTCAATTTGAATCCAAAAACTTCTTTTTAATTGCTGTGAAAACACCAGAGAGTAGGGAAAAATTCGCACAAAAATCTTAGAGAAAAACTCTTTCCAATGTGGTATTTATAGACCCCAGAAAAATATAGCCGTTGGCAGCAGAAATGCCAAAAATACACTGCCGGTCGACCGGTCCGGTCGACCGTCCAACGGTCAATTTTTGCCCGTTGGCAGCTGCCGGTTGACCGCCCCGGTCGACCCAAACAAACAGAGAGCTCTGCTCTCAGTCCCGGTCGACCCGGCCGGTCGACCGTCCCAGTGTCTCCAAACGTGCACAATTCTGTGCAAGTCGGTCGACCGACCCGGTCGACCGACTTCATGCCAAGTCGACTTGTCAGAAGACTAGTCGACTGGTGAAGCCTAGAACAGAAAACTCAGTTAGAAACATGTTTAAAAATTCTTTTATCTTTTTTAAAATCACCAAAAATAGTTTTATCATTTTGCATTGATATATAAACATATGGTAAAAAGTTTAGCTCAAATATCAATCAATATGGACTATTTTTGTGTCTTATCATTTTTACCAAAACCAAAAACTGTATTTTCTAAAACTTGGATTTTGAATAGAAAATACGTTTTGTCCAAAACTCTTCCAAATACAAAAACATGATATTTAAACACTTTGAAGCATGATGCATATGGATAGAAATCCAATATACATGAAACATATACATATCATAGTTTTTGTCCTTAATTCCAAAATATGTTTTGACAAAAATGCCAAAACATAAAACACATGAATATGAAAGTCAAAACTAAGTTTGTCTAGGAAATTAAGCATGCATGTATATAGAACAAATCATATATACATTAAACCATGTAAACTTGTTTTGATCTATCTATTCATGAAAACCAAGATCGGTTAAACCCAAAAACCGAAAAACCGAAAACCAATATTCAAAACATGAAACGTGTGTGTTGTGAACTTGAGCATTATCATACTATTCTAATCTTTACAATTTTGATCTAAAACACAAAACTAAACTATGGTACCGAAGTCTTCTTGTAGAGCGCAATCTCCAAGCCAACTCGATCCAAAACTCTTTGATCCACCGAGCAAGTGCTATATGTGATCTTTGACGCTCGGGCTCTTGAATCAACATGTGAAAGATGTGTGGAAGCTTTCACCAACTAATAACTTGATTAAAGATCTGAAACTAAAATCACAAGATTATTAGTACACATAACTACATGAGTTAATCATCATCAAAACTAGAGTGGAAGGCCTTTGGCCAACATTTTTGTGGCAGAAATTTCATCTCGTATTGGGAGAGCAATATGGCCTATTTAGTCAATCGACCATTCAACAACGATGGCTTTGTCATAAACAAACTTAAAGGATTGACTTTTGATATGGCATGTATGGTTTGGCCCACCAAGTTGTGCCTCATCTTCTAGACAGCGAACACCAATGCGAGGCATTCTATTTCGATCAGGTTGTATCGATGTTCAGCTCTGATCATGATTCTACTCAGCTAGTAGATTGCTTCCTCGTGTCCTTGATCATTATTTTGGGCTGGTAAATCTCCTAGAGAATGATCCATAACTCGAATGTATATCAGGAAAGATTTTTCTAACACTGAAGCTGTAAGGACAAATGGATGCGTGAGGTACCGCTTGATTTTCTCGAATGCTTGTTGATAAGCATCGTCCCAGACAAATGAGACATCCTTCTTCATCAATTTGGTGAAGAGTTGGCATCACCCTGAGAGATTTGAGATAAACCTCCAGATGTAGTATAGTCGTCCTTACAATCCTCTAAGCTCCCTATGATTCCTTGGAGGTTGCATCTCCTGGATGGTACGAACTTTCTCTGGATTGAGGTGGATTCCTTTGGATGTCACGATAAATCCAAGGAATTTACTGTTAGCCACCCTAGGAAGAATTTGGTGGGATTCATCTTAAATTGATGCACCCTCATGATATCAAATACCGTCTTCAGATCTACTATGTGATCACCTTTGGCACGGCTTTTCATTGTAATATCATCTGCATATCATTCCACTGTTTTACGTATATGCTCGTAAAAGATTGTATTCATAGCTCTCCAATATGTCACCCCCACATTCTTTAATCCAAAGGACATCACAGTATAGCAATGCACCCCTAGTGGTATCCTAAAGAATGTATGCTTCTCATCATCAGGTTACATCTTAATTTGATTAAATCCAGAGAATCCATCCATGAAAGATATTCGTTCAAACCAACACGTGTTGTCGATCATGGCATCCGTGATTGAAAGAGGAAACTCATCCTTAGGACAAGCTTCATTTAGATTGCGGAAATCAATGCAAACTCAGATCTTCCCATTTTATTTGGTGATGGGGACAATACTAGCTACCCAATCACGGTATTGTTCTTTCCTGATGAAACTGAAGTCTATGAGCTTCTTGACTTCTGATTGAATTGCTTTCATAATCTTTGGGCGAAACCGTCGTTGCTGTTGCTTGATAGGATTCACGTTCGGATTGATGTTGAAGCAATGCATAGCCACATGAGGATCAAGTCCAGGCATATTCTCTTAGTTCCAAGTGAAAACATCTATATACTCTCACACGAGACATATTAGATCTTCCTTCTCGGGAGTTGATAAGCTTTAGCTTATAAAGATGGGCTTACGATTAGTCTCATCTCCTAGATTGATCAAGTTATCTTATCTTCTGTGGGTTGTTCACGTTGTTCGAAGAGAATATCACAGAGAGTATTCAAGTGTTTGATCTAGGAATCTATATCTGATTGAATCATTTCTTTATCTCCATCTTCCGGGTGGCTTATTGATACTATGTTTACCGAGATGTCTTTGAAGATGTCGCCAACACTGACCGCTGACTTCCACAATAACTTGTCAGATGAGTGGTTATGATATAATGACTCTTCAAACTCAGAGGCTAACGAGATTAGAGTTGACACGTAGCCTAACCCCCTCTGAGTTTAGTGATAATAGCCGAGGCCTTTTCCTTTTGGAACGAAAGATCGAAGCCGTATTCGTCTTCCTTTGTCAAAGTTCAAGCCAGGACCGCTTGTTAGGTCATACACCATGTTCTCTACCATTTTGAGTACATTTGGTTCATAATGAGAGAACTGAGGGAGTTCGATCTCGCTTTTCGAGTCACGAACCATCAGTTTGGACTCAACTCTTCCGAAAAAGATCAGTTTTTGACCTTCGCGTCTTGCTAGGATCTCGAAGAAGGTTCCTTGCACATCACTAACGATTTGATATGCCATGAGAGGTTATCTCACTTGTACATGCAATAATGTCAGAACATCTATTGCTGACCAGGGGTCATCATCTACATCGGTACTATTATCTAATGGTACAGAATCAGAAGCAAATATAAAAAAATGTGCAAAATCTAATTCTTTATTAATATACCACTCACCTACATCATTGGCGGTGTTATTGAGATCGAGCTTATTAACGCTCGTTACAAGAGGATTCAGCTACCAAAGACATTCTTCTTCTACCTCTGGCTCGATATCAATCTCATTACCAGAGTCGGGCTCCTCTAGCTGGGGATTCTCATCTGCTTCTAGAGAATCCTGGTACAGGAGGGAGTCTATAAAGTTATTCTCTACCCTTTGAACAGATGCCTTTTAGGGATCAATGTTCGGACTCTTTCATTTCCGTTAACATACTTCATGACTTGATGGAAAGTAGAGGGGGCGATGGATTACGATGAATCCATGGTCGTCCCAATAACAAATTATACGAAGTGTTGGCATTAATAACATAGCACATCACCTCGGATCTCAAGTCCTCAATCTAGCATTTGTGTTTGATCTTTCCCATCGGGCACGTACCATTAGAGTTGAAGCCATAAATGGTAGTTTGAGTAGCACTTAATCAATGAGTGAGAATTTTCAAGTGCTGCATGACCCCACAGGACATGATGCTTAAAACGGATCCTTAATCCACTCGAATGCGGCTCACCTTAGAAGATCCAATGTACCATGTGAAGTACAGGGGCTATCATGTTTTCCCTTAACCTGCATGATGACTAAAGTGAAGGTTATGCAAGGTATATATTGAAAGGCATGGAGGCAATTTTCTTCATCTTCCTCCTCTGGTTTAGCCGGAATCCGAGTCATGAAAGCCTCAGCATCAGCTAAAGCTTTTCTTAGAGCTTCCCTTATTGACTTGACTTGGACAGTCTCAGGAGCTCATAGAGGGTAATCCTAGCCGGGATGCTGTTCAGCTGAGCTAAGACATCAAAGTGGTAAGGTGTTATGGATCCGTCTGCTTTGTCTTTTGAGAGAGCTTTCGCATACCAAGCTTCTTTTGCTTCTCCACGGGTTGCTTCATGGATTGCTTGGTTGGCTCTTGAGTGGGTTTAGGTTGATTTGCCACCACTTTATCATACTTCTTTAAGTACGACTGACCCGATGAGTCCCTACTACATGCGCTGCATTTGACTCTGCAGCAAGGACTATTATCTCCTCCTCAGAATTAGTGAGTGAGGAGACATCGGTTTCTGCTTCCCTAGAGGAAGCACACACACCACATTGTAAGGCGATTATTGAGTTTTTACCTACACAAAAATATAGAATTTTAGAACTTAGAATAAATAGTATAAGTTCTCAATACTACCGCAATAGCAAGTGGCTATGCGGGTCGTGATCGACAAGGAGGGACTAGCGATGGAAGTTTTTTTAATAAGCTCTCTTCTAGGTTACAAAGAATAATTAAAGATCTTCTTTTAGTTCTTAAAGGAAAATGAAAAAAGAGTTATAGTTAAGTTAGGAAGAAAGTGATAGATAAAGAAGGTGGAGAAAATGGAAGTGGATATGTACAAAGAAATGAAAAAGAGTGAAAGAAATTTGGAAGATTGTGGTGTTGGTAATTTACACTAAAATTATAAGAAAAAAATTAAAAACTAAAAAGTTACTTACCTCTTCAACGCCTGCTTACCTGCGACCTGTATCGATGATGTACCTTCGCGTGAAGGCGAGCGAAGTATGACAAATAGGATCTTAACCATTCCCGTATTACACTATGAATTGAAGGGCCAAGCTACACTACCATAGAAATAGATATCCATCACCATAAGTCATCAATGGCACTTGCAAGGTCAAGACAACTTTGAGGCTATCGGATTCATTTGGATCCACAAAAAAAGAAGAGGGAAGCAAACGAAAACAAGAATAGAAAAGAAAGAAAACTTCGATTAAATTCAAATAACAATGAAAGATAAGATTACTTATACCGGTGTCACCCTCAGTACAAGCTTGTTCTCCTTCCTCCATGAAAGTCTCATCTCCTCTCAGTTACATAAATAAAACAAAAATTACATAAAAGAAAACTAAAAACCTAAGTTACAAACTACACTATAGCCTAAATTCTACTCTATGCTTGATCCTCTTTCTTTGCCTTTGAGATTGTAGGTATTTATAAGAGAAATGCAGAGGGTAGAGGAGTATGAAGATAAGGAAAGCTTGCTATTTCTAAATTTGAATCCTCCCCTTATCTCCAAACTTTATTTGATGTGGATATTCAGTTCTGATCTACAGCTTATTGGCATATTGATTGCTAAATATAACTTATCAAATGACTGTATTAGAAATAGTGATCAACTTAAGAGTTGTAGCACTTTAAGTCCTATTTTTGGATCATCTTGAATCATCAGATTTGAGTTCTGGTAGCGAACTTTATGATTCAAATACTAAAATATATCCAGTCAAAATTGCTTCACCTCATGTGTTGATCTTTTATCTATCCATTTATCCCTTTGGATTTGGACTCTGTATTTGACATTATCCTCGATTGATATTTAGCTTTAACCACTTGATTCACCAAAAAGTGAATTTAACAAACTGGATTTGGGATCATCCTCCTCTAACCAAGTAGATCTAGTTAAATCTGAATTTAACTGATATTTATTTGATTTTATCCTCTTTCTCCCCATGATTATCTTCTGCAAAATAGACATTTAAGACAAGAAATTTAGTAGATTTATTACATGATAAATGTGGATATGTAATAAAGAATAATGCAATAAATGTGTGCAATCAGGTGAGGCTTTTACTTTGCTTATGGACTTCCTGTCGGTAATTGTAGTCCACTACTGGCCCTCTATGAGGCTGGGATGAACCCACTGGTCTCTCCGTGAGGAGTAGGAATAGGTACGAGACTTTTCTCCCGCTGATGGTGTGGGTCTGTATTGCTTACCCTTAGTTCCCCTTTCAGGATAGGAACTACTCCGGCTGGCGTTGGAGGCTATACATCAAACTGAAGAATAACGTCATATTAGCTGTACCTTTTTCTACTCCGGGCGGAGCTTGAGCACCTTTGTATCAATCGAAGCTTAGATGATATCTTTGAAGATGTAGCAACTCTTGGTAGGGTGCCCCAGTATCCTATGGTATAAGCAATAATTAGGATTGTCGGTCTTGCCCACCTCATCAGGATGTCTAGCTTCAAGAAGCTTCAGTCTGCTACTCTTGTTGAGTAACTTGAATAATGAATCAACATGATCGTCCTTAAAGGCGTACTACTTGTTGGCACGTGGCTGGTTTAAAGACCTACCACCTCTAGCCGGTTGGGGCTTGAGGGAGACTTGGTCTCTGTTGCTAGTGTGTCCTTCTTTTTAGCTTGAAGAGATGCTTATGGTGCACGCCCTGTTGACTTCTCGGGTCTGAGCTTTCTTTCTTCTACCTTAATCCTAGCGACGATCTCCTTTTCTTGCTCGCCTTGCTGGACCAACTGCTTTCAGGTACGGCTTTCAGCTACTCCTATCTAGGCTAAGAATGAGGTTTACAAATTGTGGAGGCATGTTTCCATCAAGGTAGCCTAGATCATACCGCTAGAACATTATTGCATCTTACATGAGTGCCATATTCTAAAATCTCTTCACAAATGCTTTAACTAGCTCTCCTTTTTGTTGCCTCATCGTCAGGAAAGTTGGCATTGTAATCTCAAAACCATCTTCGATGAAAGGGCGAGGAAAAGTTTCTCCAGATCACCCCAATTCTTGATAGAGCCTTCTGGGAGCTCCATCAACCATTCAAAAGCATTCCCTTTCAGGGTGCCAATGGACAAACATACCAGGATTGCGTCATTTGATACTACATTCAAGGTCTGAGACTTGAAGTAGTATATGTGCTTGTTCGATGACCCCTTGCAATCGAAGGCCTGTGAGATCATAGCTATGAATTGAGGACGGTACAGGACAAGATCCTACTCAGCCAGGTATGATTGGACCACTCTTGCTTTTTGGAGGCCTTTTCAGTTAGCAAGGGCCTCAAGACATTGCTCCAGTTTGCTCATCCTTTTGGAATGAGTGCTCCTGTTCTCTGAATTAACCTCCTCTTTAGATGGAGGCTTTGATGTCTCAGAGTTGGAATGCTCTTTATCTTCAGTATGTGAAGAAGAGGGGCTCTCCCCTTCCTTCCATTTTTCCTTGGACTTCTTAGAAGGAGTCTTGGTCTTTGGCTTTTTCTTTTTGTCCTCAAGCAATTACGAATGCATCTATTTAAGGGCATCGATAGATTCTTATTGGGTATGAATCATATTGATTTGCTCAATCTAAACTCGGGCTTGTTGTTTTGGAGTGCCCGCCATATACGTGAAGGCTTCTTTCTCTACGAATGAGTTCGAGGTCTGTGATTCCGTGATGACAGAGTGTGCTTCGCTTATTTCAATGCCCCAGGTTAGGGCACTATAGTCCACTGGGGTTAGTGTACCGGTCCGAGTACGGGTATGCTGGTATACTCCTTCTGGCTCAGTGTCAGACTCGTTGGAGCTGACTAGCTGCTGCTTTCCCTTAGTCCTATTTATAGTAATGCTTGAATCCACCATGTTTTTTGTGACTTTAGGGTATTTCGCATTAGAAAAGATTCTCCTCGTGCGGGAATGATGCCTCTTGGCTGAGCTGGAGACTGGCGCTGCTAATAACCGACTGAACACCGACTGTTTGCTTGCATGTAAGCTATAGTGGTATTCAGAGAGCACCGCTGCGATAAGTCATTCACAGCAGTATTGTGGAATGATTTGAAGAATACTCCTCTTCTTTGTCAAGTAGTCTCTTAGATCCGTCGGAGGGGGATCGAAGAGACCAATCTCGAGTCTCTGAGGATGAGGACTTCCCAGTTCAGACTTGACCTCAGCGGTCGGGGATCAAACGTGAGTCTTACATTGGAACTTTGAAACAAAGGTCTCAGAGACGCGGGGCTTACGTTTTGAGTTGGAAACGCGAGGCTTATTCTCTGCAGAAGAGATGCGGCCCTCGTGCTTTAAGACGTGGGTATCGCGTCTTTTAGGAGAGAAGCGGGTCTCGCATTTTGGCATAAAAATGAGGGTCTCCTGTCCTTAAGTAGAGAGACGGACCTCGCGTCTGTGAGGTGAAGCTTCAGAAATGCAGACTTCATGAGCTCCACGTATTGGTATAGAGACACGAGTCTCATGTCTTTGAGAAAAGACGCGGACCTCGCGTTGTTCAATATCGTGTCTCTAAGGTTTTTCTCAAGAAACGCAGGCTTCATGAATTCTGCGTATTGATATAGAGATGCGAGATTCGCGAGTTTGGTGCTGCTCAGAAGAAATGCGGACTTGAGTCCCGCGTTTTATATATGCTGAACAGATGGCTTTTTCAGCTTTTTCCATCTTTATCGATGTGTGTGATGCCTTTGTCGACATTCAGCATTCCAGTTACGCTTCAAGGGTTATTGGAGACCCCCGTAACCTGGAGTTGAGGAATCTTAAGAGGAGAGGCATGATGAGATTGGTCTTCATCAACACTGGCCTCGCAGGTCTCGTCGGAGATGTTAACGCGGGCCATTCTTGGAGAAGTCTTTGAAGAGACTTGAGAGCGGATCTCTGAGGAGACCCTGCGGTATTGTCGCGCCACTCTGGGGCCCTTGGAGCCTGAAGAGAAAAACTCCTCATACTTTGTCTGGTCGAATTCCATGACAAGTGACTCGACTATCTTTCCTATGAAGTTACACCTTGCGTCACAACGTGTTTGTCAGCGGAGAAAGAAGAGTCAAATTATAACTATTGAAAGGATGCTCTATACCTTTTATAGGAAGACGCGTTGGCCGAGATACGCAGTGCATATCTCGAGGCCAATCTAGGTAGGATGTGTGTCAACGCACTCAAATGCGAGGCTTACATTCCATAAAAGTCCCGTCTTCAAACCAGAAGAACATCGCATTTGTAACGCTCAAGAGCTGCATCTCTGTTCCAAGCAAAAGTTGTATCTCTACTTTGAATTAAGTTCACATTTGCAACGCTCAGAGCCGCATTCTGTATCAAGTGAAAGATGCATCTTCACTTCAAATGAAACTCGCGTTTTGGCAAAATAACAAAAACTGCGTCTCTTTAGCAAAGTGAAGTCCACTCACCACTTTAACAGAGCCGCGTCTCTTCAACAAAGTGTGAGCTGCCTCTCCACTTCGATGTTCGTGTCTCTTCAATGAATGAGAGTCGTGTTTTCATTTCAGATGAGATCCGCATCTTTAAGGCAACACGACCTTTGCGTCTACATGAACTGTGTTCAGTCTCTACTTCTGCAATTAGTTTAATAGTATACTAACAAAAGCAGTTGGCAATTTCTCTCGATTCAACAGTACACTGACAACCAACTCAGAGTACCGATGAGGTCTGGAATGCGTATCGAGATACTCACAACGATCTTATCTGATGCCTTCAAAGAGTTTAACAGTATATTATAGAAGACCAAAATCTAGACAAGATCAAGTTCCAGGTATTTCAAAAGATTGCCAATCCAGTCTTGAGAGCTTGCTGCCAAGAGAAAAGTCTAAAGTGTTTCAAAACCCATTTCAGTCATCTGCTGAGTTTTGAAAACTTTGGTCGGGGTTCTGTAGACTGTCTAAAAATCACTGAAGATAAGTAGTCAGATAACAGAGTCTAAACTTCAGATGCAAGGATGATCAAAGTCATAGATGCAGTGTCAAGATGCAGAGTTCGAAGCTCGCGTCTCAACATTACTGTACTACCTAAATATAGGGCAAGAGGCTTGCGCCTCAACATTACTGCAGTACCAAGACGCAAGGCTTGACGCCTGCGTTTCAACACTACAACACGCCCAAATGTGGAGTTCGAAGCCCACTCTAGCATCACCTTAATGGCTAAACACAGAACTAAAGCCCTGCGTCTCAGTTATAACATCCTCATTAATAAGAGGAGTTAACTCCTATCATGGAGGGTATTTAGGAGGCAGTTTTACCCCTAGAAAACCCATAAATAGCTGAAGCTACAGTTGAAAAGGGGTTAGAATTTTTCAGCTGAGGAATATTGGCATTTAAATGAGTTCAACTCTTCTACACAAACCTACTGAGTTCAAGTTTTACCTAAATCACTTTGAGAGTTCATTTGATAGGAGCTATGCTACTCCATCAGAGATTCAAGAGGAAAGTTCTGAAGAAGCTTGATGTTCACCTGGTCAACGGAAAACAAATTTACTTTCCACCGCCACGTAAAGATCCCAACATTAAATAAAGAAGAGATTTGAGCTTGAACATCTCCTCTCTCTTGTAATTAGATTTTGAGTTATTATAATCTTTCATTGATTCAAAGAAACTTTACAATATTTTTAATTTTTTGACCTGTACAGACCACCCTGTAGGCAGCAGAAGTTGCCAGACTTGTTTTAAAAGTTATTTGTAGGAACCTGTATATGACAACTATAACATTAAAGGGGGTGAATAATATATATAAAAACTTTAACAAGAAAGATTAGTAACTTGATAAGTAAATATCAATAGCAGAAATAAAATCAAAAAACACAATTGCAAACATGATGATTTTATCCTAATTCAGTCCATCTGATCTACATCCAGTCCCCAAGCAACCCGCTTGAGATTTTTCTTAACCTTAACCTTGAGAACTACAAAGTTAAAACATATAACCAATTGATAAAATCCTATGTCAGTTGTGTATACCACTTCTCTACTTCGAGAAGACCTTTCTCCTTGCACTAATTACAAAGTGCAAATTATAAGCCTTGAAAATGGAGTGCACTATACAGTGGTTTATATGTTATCACTATTGCTTTTGCTTAAGATGACATTAAGTGGAACTAGGCAAAATGAGAGAGTAAAAAGTGTTCTTGATAGAATTCTAAATTTGGAAGTCAAAAATGTGAATTGAATGTCTAGAGATGAGAGGGGTACCTCTCTATTTATCAGTATTTTGGTAACTATAAATTAATTATTCAAAAATCAAATGTATAGCTGTCAGATTGCAGGAAATAGGTTTCAACAAGTTTAGAACTCAATAATTATAAAACTGCTAGATTAGTCAACTAGCGGGAGCATTAGTCATCTAAACAAGTGTCTGTTCAGAAATATTAGTCGACTAGTTAAGAACATTAGTCGACTAGTTTAGTGATAGTTGGAAGGATTAGTCGACTAGTCAAAATCTAATCAAATTTTTTTTTCTTAGTCGACTCGATTAAAGTTCTGGTCGACTATTCTGGGTATTAGTCGACTAGTCATATTAGTCGACTAAATTGTGCATGTTTTCTGTGAGCTAAACTTGGTTTTTTGAGTCTGAAATTTCTCTATTATATTGGTCAACTAGTAGAGGATATTGATGAACTACTAGGGTGTGTGTGTGTGTTCAAGACTTTTACAAGATATCTAGTAAAATTAAAAGACATTGCAAATCTTTAATATAATACATATCCTCAATCAAGTCCTTCTATCTTATATTTTCTGGTAGAAGCTGGTAGAAGCTTCTGATGTCAGTATTTAGCTAGATTTTCATTGCGTAACTTTGAATATTGCATAAAAATGTTAGTACACGTTGTATATTGTTATCATCAAAATAAGGAGTGATACACGATGAATTATCATGATCCAACATTCTCTCCCTTTTTGATGATAACAAAGAAATAAGGAGTTTAAGCAATATAAGATATTAAAATTAGTAGTGCTCCTTTTGCATCAAAGGTTGATAGACAATATACACACAATACACTTTACGCATTCTCCAAAGTGTAATTCACCTAGAAGGGGGGTGAATAGGTGATGCTAATCTTATGGTCAAATAATGCAAAATTAAAAACTTATTATGCTAATTAAAACTTATTAACTAAACTCCAAGTATAACACAAGAGTGTAGCTGAATTCCCTGTGAAGGGCTCTGGATTAACTCCTCAAGATTCCTCTAAATAGAGTTGAGGTGCCGCATTGGCTCTCTTGGTGAATACAAGTGTTTAGCAAACAATCCCCAAGCATATAACAATTAAGCACACAATATATCAAGCATATAAAGATAAAGACATATTAGAATGCAAGATATAAAGACAAGTAAGAGATAGAGAGAGAGCAATCGCAAACACGGGAGATTTGTTTCGAAGTTCGAGTACACTTGCTCTACGTCCCCGCCTTCAACACTTGAAGAATTTTCACTATAAACCGATCCCACCGGATCACTTGGTGCCGCAACACCTACAAGGAGTTCTCACTAGAGCTCTTGGACTCTCTAGTCCCGTACACACCGCAAGCCCACAAGCTCGCCGAGGTCGCACCTAAACACCGAGTTCTCACACGAACTCGAAACACCGCAAACCCACAAGTCCGCCTCCTTAAAGTACAAGAAAAGAACTTTGGTGATCACAACACTTTGATCACCTAAAATCCTCTCACAACAAATCCCTATATGTAGATATAGCAATGGATGGCTGATTGAACTTTTACCTGCACACAAAATATAGAATATCAATTTAAAACAAGATGTGCAAGGTTTTCAATTCGAATCCGCTGTAGCAAGGCTATGCGGGTCGTGATCCTCAGGGAGGGACTAGCGATGGAAGCGTTTGTAAGTTTTACTCTAAAATTTATCTTTTTTAGTTATTAAAAGAAAATAAGAAAATGTTAGTTAGTTTAGAAGGAAGGCGATATTTACAATGGGTCGGCAAAGAAAGAATTTGGAGAAGAGTTGTGATTTAATCTACAAAAAGAAAGAAAAGAAAAGAAAAGAATACTTACTTTAGTTCAGTTGAGAAAAACGTGAAACCTTACATATTCTACCTGCTTAGGAGGCATTCAACGCATAGATCACAAACTTGATCTCAGTCCCTGTGCACATTATATCGTCAAGCATATCAAGAACGAAGTGATGCGTAGCTTGGAGGAGAACGTCTTCATGACTATCGCTGGTTCTCACATAGCTTAGTTATACTTGCTTTGGAATTCACTTGTACGTTCATCAACACCCACAGAGATCAAAGAGAAAAAGAAGAGAAAACAAATAAAAGCAAGACATAAGAATAATAAACAAAATAAAAGAATACCTTTATTAATCAGTACAATGGCAGAGACGAGGGAGGTACATCGGTGTCACGCTCAATATAAGCCTCTCTCTCTCTTGAAAATAAAAAGAAAAGAAAATCTAACCTAGAAGAAAGAAGAAAAACCTAAACCCTAGCTTTTGGCCCTTTGCTGGACGCTTGACGATCTGTACGTTGCACTGCAGGGGGTATTTATAGATGCATAAGGACGAAGAGTCCCGGATAAAGTCGCCCACGAAAAATGTCTATGGATAAGCTGGGATTGCCGCAGAAACGCGGCTATGGCCGCGTTTTCGCGGCCTGGTAGACTCTGCTAGCCACGCGCTTTGGCGCGTGGCCTCTCCTGGTTCGTCCATCTGGGCGTTTGCTTCTGAAAGTTTGATCCTGGCTCTTTATCGTGGGATTTGGATATAACTTGGGATCAAGTTATCTAGATTTCAAA
This sequence comes from Agave tequilana, assembly GCA_038442645.1. Taxonomy (NCBI): domain Eukaryota; kingdom Viridiplantae; phylum Streptophyta; class Magnoliopsida; order Asparagales; family Asparagaceae; genus Agave; species Agave tequilana. The sequence goes on from JAVJIF010008202.1 coordinate 136,965, forward strand.
TCTCCCAATATCTTTGTCACGAATTTCCTTATCTTTGCACTCTTATCTTTGGCTTTTATCCTCATCTGCAAGAGTTTAGGGTTGGATAGAAGTCTATCCTTCCCTCTTCTTTAATAATTGCAACTTTAGCCCTTGTGTATTTGCACTTTTGACATTTGATATTTGCACTTTTGCACTTGGGCTTGAATATGGGCTTTTGGGCTTCTTTAGGCTTTAATTCTTTCTTTTTATTATTTCGAGGCCTGCACAAAATAAATTACAAATTATTAATAAATGTGCAGAATTAAATGAATAAATATGAAAATGTGATGGTAAATATGATAAAAATGCATTTTCACTACCAATCACACCCCCACACTTATCTTTTTGCTCGTCCTCGAGTAAAAACAAAGAAAAGAAAAAGAAAAGAAAAATTAATCTAACCTAACTAACTTTCGTAGGAATCACGTTGCACTTAGCATGTGCAACAAGCCATTAAACCTCTAGGTTACCCTAGAGGACGAGTGTTGTCTCGTGAGGGTTTTCAGCGGATTGCACCCACAAAATCCATAAAAAGGAAAATATTTGCAATACTTTTGAAAAGACTAAGTAATCTATAAGTTTTTAGGATCCTCATTTTTATTCATTCTTAGACTTAGTCTTTATAAAGTAAATTGTTTTCATTTTTAAGTAAGGATCAAAATTGAATTTTGTGTATAGTCTTTTTCGTTACAAAAATCATATGCATCCTTATGAATTTTTACTAGGAATTCCTTAACTTGGACTTTCATGCCTCTTTATTTTTTTTGTTCTCTCTTTTTTTTTTTAATATGTATAACTCATCTAATTTTCTTTCGTGTAAGCATCAAGGCTTCTTGAGGCCCTTATACCTAACTAATTGATTATTAGATGTGTTAATACATATATTATATTTCTTAGTCTTCTTAGGCTTTCTATCCACCCATGTAGCGAACTTAAAGTCGGTGGCTCCCAACCGTCGGCTTTAGGGCACCAGGTGAGAAACATCCCGCGGACTCAAATTCGAGTGAACTAGGCACAAAACTAAGAGCTTTATTTTATTTATTACTCACCTTTATGCGTGAATACTTATGCTTCTTGAGGCACATGTATCCAGCTTAATTGGTGAAATTTTTTTTTTAAAGGATATATATATTTTTTTTATGAGGCCACAAGGGTCTTTGTCTTAGAATTCTAGATATGCATTAGGTATGCAAATTTCATTAAGGTAAAAATCAAGACTAACTACTTATTCAATTTTCTCCTCCTATACCTAAAAATTCAACAATTTATTTATTTTGACCAAGTTTTTAGAAATCCTAATCATGATTTTCCTAATTCTTAAGACTAACTTAGATTTCTTTCAAAAGATAAGTCAAAATATTGTCCTTTTTATAAGTTTTTTTTTCAGATTTTTTTTTTATTAGCAGATTTTTGTTAGTTTCTACCTATGTTAGTATGTTAGTAAAGCCCACCCCACACTTATCTCATGCATTGTCCTCAATGTATGAATGAATGCATATATGCATGAAAGAATAAGGGAAGGCAGAAGTTACCTTAAGGTGGTGGTTCCGTGGTGGTCTAATTGGGCCAAGCGTTGCTACCCAATCAAGATAACATATACTTCATGGAGGAACCCACCAAAAATTTTCTTGTATAACCCACGAAAATGTATGTGTGATCATTTTTTAAAATTTCCACCCCATCAAATTTCCAAATATCATAATAAATTTCAGAGTGAATTGTGTCAACCGCCTTGTCCAAAAATGGAGTGTGAAAGAGGGAATGATTGACTTGGACGTCGTAATTATGGGAACGAATACCGACTCAGGAAAGAAACTTAAATCAATTAGGGTTCAGGAGTCGGGCTAGGTTTCAGGAAGTGGGTCCAAATCAATAAGCTCAAACTCAAGTCCACAATCAGTTTCCCACAATTGAATGTGACTCAATGTTTGTGATTCAAGTTCAGGAATGATAGATGTGGGAATCAAAACTGACTCTAAAAGATTACCTAAGTCGGGTAACA